>WSFP011449732.1:0-19837 GCA_009831015.1 Picea engelmannii
CATCCATATAGAATAGTATTATCTGAAAATATATCATAACTCATACTGTTACCCATCAAACAAACTTGGTTCAATTACCCAAACCTGTGGTCTCCAACTTCTCATGGCCATAACTCTCTAACCGTGAGGAATTATGTGATGTTCCACATACCACCAGAAATGAAATGATAAGAACTGTCCATCTACGATATTTTACCTGACAAAATCACTTTCCCTCATCTCATTATTCCACAATTAAGCATGGGTTCTCTTACTCCACAAAGTGTCTTCCCGTGAGGGCTTTCAACATAAGGGGATGACTTTGGAGTTCATCCATATTTACTTCTTATCAAGCATGACAAAAAAATAATGATTCATATTTACATCAAACAATATTGGGTCCATTACCCAAGCCTTTGTGCTACGAAGCTTTCTTCAAGGGTTGACATCAATGAAAACCAACCTTAATCAACAAGAATATGTAGGGTAGAGGGACATAATGAAGGTTGTGAGATGAAGATCTATATTCACTCCATTGGCCTCAACATCATGCCTTAGGGATTTTTTTTCTAAAGATAAATCCATAGAGGCATCATTCTTCAACTTTAGGTTGAAGAGCTTCACCATTAGTTGTATGAGTTCCAGTTTAGAGTGTGTGTCAAACAATTCATCCAATATGCTCAAGGATCTATATCAATCATTAATAGAAGCAATAGATGACTCACCTCTTAACTTATTTCCATATAGATCACAACATATTTCTTCTATTCTTTGTCCTCCCATATGGAACATTGTTTGTTTGATGTTGGAATGACTGGTATACCTTCTGGTATGATACTCTTTGAATTTTTTTATGAGGTAGTAGATTCAAAGTATGATTTTGCTTATTCTTCAATGATTTTTCTATCAATGACTATTGTTTCTTTGAAAATTCCTTTCCATAATTCATTTAATATCATTGTTATTTTTATATTCTTGTAGCATTATCTCTAATATTATTTGTTAGTTAGCACCATGTCAACAATGGATATGAGAGAATGCATTGTCTTCTGCCTTCATGCACGTAGCAAGGTAATGATACTGCACCAATTGTACAATGTTATTCCATAAAGAATACAATCAGGTTGCACTTAGAATACAATCACATGACACCAAGAATACAACCATATTCACACAACACATATCCTTATGTCTTTCTATGCGTAAGTGTCTCATTGAACCATTTCAATTCTTTAAATACATGAAACATGGGAAAATTCCTAGCTACTTATTTCTTTTTATGAAATTATGGCCTTTTTGAGGTATGACTCAACATATTCATCTGAAGTACTTCTTATGCGGTTGAACATTTCCTTGTTGGCATACCTAAGTGGTAAACCCCAATACGTGTAGGAAGTGGAAAACTTCGTAAGTCTTCAGAGGATACATGGAGGGTGTAGACTAAATATCTGCATACATCGAGGTAATATAATCATAATTTTCTCATTGAATTATCTACTTTAAACACTTCCACTATTTATTTTTTGAATGGTCATTGGGATAATCGACTGATGTATGTTCTCTCTGGAGAGGATTGGTGAGAGAAACTATAGTCGATGAGAGCAGTATCATGAGGGATGTGTTGATGGCATATGCACCAGGAGAAACTATAGTCAATGATAGTAGTAGTAGCATGAGTGAATTTTTGATGGGTGATTCCACAAAGAGAAGATATAGATGATGAGAGAGGGTTATTATTCAATGAGGGATGAAACTAGTGCGAAAAAAATTCAGATCTAGGGTGGCATGAGGAGTTGGCGAGGAATGTGATGATTCTAGGTTTTACGAAACAAGAAACACAAATTAAGGTTTGTAGCCTAAAATTAGGGTTTAGGTGTTGGGTTTTTATATTCTTTGAAATGAAATTTGAGGTGGAATGATTGACAATTGAAGTCAAAGATCTAGGTGGTTTGACCAGGTAAAGAAAATGTTGAGGTGGATTGATAGCAAGTCGAAGGTCGAGGTTAGTCGACCAGGTAAATTCGAAGTCAAAGGTCTAGGTGGTTCGACATGGTAAAGGAATAGAAAAAAGTCAAAGATGTCAATAGGAGGGCATGTTCCAACCAAATGAATACCGAATGAAGGCCAATTGGTATTTGACTTGTAATCCAACTTGGATTTGACTGTAACATAATCTTGAGATTCGTGAGATTTGTAGCCAGTGATATGCATGGATATGTAACTAGTTTTGGGAACCATTTATTTAGTGTTTTGCCTACTGTAAAGCCTACAAATAGGCATGTTGTAATGTTATAAAATATAATCATAAGATATCAAATCTTTAGAGAAATATTTAGATGTATTTTGTTGGTCAGGTAGATGTAAGATGAATTGGCTACAAGGTTGTTCTTACGTAAGCAAGAAGGTATGATGTGGATTGTGTCTTAGGTGTTAAACAAGGTTAGACATGTAACCTTATTCTGAATTAATAAGACAACAAGGAGTAGAATGCTCAAAAAATTATGGTTTTCCCTGTCTTGGGTTTCCAGGGTAAAATCTCAGTGTACTTTGTGATTGTTGTGTCATTTACTTTCTTGATTAAATTTTTCTTCCTCTCTTCTGTTAAATTTAGCATGCAAGTCTGTCTCATTTTGTAATGTGTGGTATCAAAGCTAAGTTAATATTTTAATATGTGATATCAGATCTTGGCTTGACAGTATCATATCTGAGCTAAACCCTAGGTACAGTAAGAGTCATAAGTTAGAAATATTTAATGATTGTAATAAAGATTGTGTTAAAGAATGGTGAGTAGATAGAGAATAGATATAGAAAAATTCAATGGCCAGAATTTTGAGTTTTGGAAGCTTAAAATTCAACATCTCCATATAGATTGAGAACATTGGACAATAGTCTGTCTAGGTACCATGCCAAAAGTTATGTCAACATAAGAAAGGGAGAAACTCGAGAGAATAGAAAGCAATATGATTCGACTTTGTCTTTCATATTTGGTGTTGTTGAATGTTTCAAATAAATATTTGGCCTAGAAATTGTGGGACAAGTTGGGAACCGTGTACCAGTTGAAATCCCTAGTAAACAAGATTTTTCTCAAAAATAAATTGTATCTCATGAGAATAAGTGATGGAATTTTGGTGACTAAGCATTTAAATGCATGTAATACCATCATAAGCCAGTTATCGTATGTGCGTATTAAAATAACTGAGGAGAAATTTATAATCCTATTATGTTATTTTCTAGACTCTCGGGATAGATTAGTCATGGCTATAGAGAGTAATGAAACCACATTAATTCTAGAAGACATGGTTTCATCTCTATTGTTATAATATGAGAAGGAAGAGCATGGAAGGATAGACCAAATATTCTTTAGTGGTGAGAGGTCAATTGGTTGACAGAGATAAAGGAAAATTCTTTGGTAGAAAGTCTAAGTCAAAAGGTAGATCTAAATCCACGGTTCAATCAACAATAAGATGCTATAAATACAGTACACTTGGACATTACAAAAAGGACTCCAAGTTGAGGGTGATGGAATTCAGTACAGGATCCGACAAGAAGCAATAGAATGAGAGAAAGATGACTCCAAATAAGAGAGGAGATGTGTACCTGGCATCGACTAGTACACATTTGGATCAAGATGTTTGGTTGATCGAATCAGAAGAATACTATCATATGACACCACATAGAGAATGGATATACGAGTATGAATGATATGATGGAGGTGATGTGTTCTTGGGGGACGACTCAACAACCAAATTTTTTGAATGAGGAAGAGTCCACCTGATACTATAGGATGGGAGGAAAATAACCCTTGGAGGTGTGCTACACATTCCGAGTTTGGAAAGAAAAATGATATCTATCAGCAAGATGAGTGATGCTAGAGTGCACACTCTATTTCTTAAGGATTCATGCAACATGGTCAAAGGTTCTATGGTATTAATGAAAGGATTTTATATTGGAACCCTATACAAGTTGCTAGGGAATGTAAACTCAACTAGATGCAACAACATCATTTTTACTAAAGCCGATTCAACTTTGAATCGACTTGAATCGAATCGGGCTAATTTGATTCAAACTGACTCAACAAGTCATCATAAATTTGACCCAACCATGCTATGGCACAAGAGGATGGGACACATTGGAGAAAAAATACTTCAAGCTATGCACAATAAATGTATGGTCGAAGACTTTCGAGAGTGTAATTTAGAAGTTGAATTTTTTGAAACTGTATATATGGAAAACAATTTGTGGTGAGGTTCCCATCTAAAGCGACAAGGGAAAACAAGATTCTAGAGTTGGTTCATAGTGATTTGTTTGACTCTGTCATAGTTCCTTCACTTGGTGGATCCCTATATTATGTCTCCTTCATATATTCTTTTTCAGGAAGACACAGATATCTTTCCTGAGGAATAAATCATATTCTTTTGAAAAATTCAAAGAGTTTAAATCTCTTCTAGAAAACTGAACAGATAATAAGATTAAGGGGATGAGAACTTACAATGGTGGTGAATTATATGGAAAATAATTTAATCATTTATGCAAGAAGTGTGGCATAACACGCCAAACTACCACACCATATACCCCACAACAAAATGGATTTTCAGAGAGAATGAAAATTACATTGATGGACACATCAAGGAGCATGACTAGTGGTGTTGACCTCACACACAAATTTTTGGTGGAGGTAGTCGAGACTAAAAAATATATATTGAATATGTCTCCTTGGTCGACACTATTCAACACAACTCCAAATGAGGTATGGTTGAGTAAGAAGCCTCCATTTTTACATTTCAAAGTATTTGGCTCAGATGCATTTGTGCATGTTCCCAAGGAAAAGAGGAGCAAGATGGACAAGAAGGAATTTAAATGTATTTTCATTGGACACAAAGAATGAATCAAAGGATATAATCTTTGGGATCTTGCATCAAGGAAAATACCATACAGTCAAGATGTGGTATTCATAGAAGTAGAAAATAAGACTAAGCCTAAAGAAATTGTTCAAATTGAGAATAATCGTGAGACAATGCAGTTTGAATTAAAGAATGAAGAAGATGATTCAGATGAGTCGATTGAATCAAAGGAAGAGGTGGAAAAACCCACTCTGATTCTAAAGAGGTCAGAAAGAATAAGAAAACCAATCGAAAGGTATAGTATTCCTGACTTATGTTCTTCATTCGTGTTAACTGAAAATGATGATGAGCATAGGAAAAACTTTGGAAGGACATGATGGTCGAAGAGACAAAATCTTTGCACAAGAATGAGACATGGGACTTAGTCAAGTTTCCTAGTGGAAGAAATATTGTCGATAGAAGATGGTTATTCAATAAGAATATGAATTCAATAGGTAAAGTTGATAAATTCAATGCTCGATTGGTAGCGAAAGGATATTCCCAATTCGAAGGAGTCGACCTCAATTATATTTTTTCCCATGTTGCAAAATTAATTTCCATTGGATTACTAATTTCTCTTGTTGTAGTGTTTTATCTGAAAATAGAACAGATGGATATGAAGATAGTGTTAATACATGGGGACATAGAAGAGGAAATCAACATGAAACAACCTGAAGGATTTGTAGTGAAGGTAAACAAAGAGTTGTTGTGTAAACTGAAAAGATCCCTTTATGGTGTAAAGAAATCACCAAGGACATGGTACAAAAAGTTCGACACATACATCTTTAGTTTTGGATTTGCGAGAAGAAAAATTGATCACTGCATATATTCCAAATAATAAGGTGGGTGTTTCATATATGTATCTCTCTATGTCAATGACATGTTGTTGATTGGAAACAGAATGGATGCAATAAAGGAGGTGAAGAAGAAACTATCCTCCAAGTTTGACATAAAGGTTCTTGATAGAGCTAACTTTATTTTGGGAATGGAGGTTAAGAGAGATCGAGCAACTAGAAAGCTCTAGTTGAATAAAATAAAGTATATTGAAAAAATTTTGAAATGTTTCAACATGCAGGATTGCAAACTGGTGAAGGTGCCAATTTCTGTGGGAGCAAGGATAACTTCTAAACAGTGTCCAAAGACATGGGAATAAATAGAGGACATGGAACTTCTTCCCTATGCAAGTGTCCTTTGTATTCTAATGTATGTGATGTTTTTCACTCAACGAGACATTTACCATGTAGTGGAAGTCTTGAGCAGATACATGTTGACACCTGGGAAGGAGCACTTAAAAATTTTGAAGAGAGTATTCAGTTATTTGTGTGGCACAAAATATTACGCTATATTCTACCAAGGAAAACCTTGAGGTAACAATAAATCAAATGTACATGGCCTTCGTTGATTCCGACTAGGCTAGAGATCTGGATCGATGGAGGTCGACCAGTGGATATGTGTTAACAATTTTCAGTGTAGCAATTAGTTGTATGAGTAAGCGACATGCGATCCTAGCCTTGTGAACAAAAAAATTTGAATAGATGGCAGCCAATCATGTGGAAGAAAAAGAACAGTTTGGCTATAAAGGTTGTGTTTAGGAATCGGGTTTGAGCAAATAGCTATGAATATTTTTGTACTATGTTTTCATTGATATCAAAGCATTCATGTCAATTATTTCCATAGTGATGTGTTTGTATCATTGATATATTGATTATTAGTTATATGGTCACTGATGTAATTGTTGTCAAAGGGTTGATGTCAAGTCATTTCATAATGATGTGGTGATATTAAAGGGATTTGTATCATTGATTTCATGTCATGGTTGATAGGAAGAACCAAATGGATAAACTCCAAAGTGGTCCCCATATGGTGAAATTCCTCATGTGATGGCGCTCTTGGATAAATTTCTCAAAGTGGTCCCCTTATGGTGAAATCCCTCACGGTAAGATTCTTTGTGAACTCCAAATGGTTAGGTGGTTGAGTATCTCAATATTTTTGTTAGGGAATCCAATTTTGATTGAGGAATAATGTAATTATTATTAGTGAATTTGCAGGAGAAACTATTTTAGATGGATAGTATATGTCATGTTGTTTCCGGTGATATGTGGAACGTCACATAAATCCACACGGTTAGAGAGTTATGGCCATGTGAAGTTGGAGAACCCTCATGAGTTATCTAGAAGCCCCTAGAAGGTAAAAGAAGACAAATTATTCTAGAAGATCCTAGAAAAAGTTGACCAGTCAAACTGGTTAAGTGGTTGCAACAAGAAAACATATAAAAATAAATTAGTTGCAACTAGAAATGGAAAAAATGGTTTAATGGACAAAGTTGGTTAAGTGGAAAAAGTGGCTAAGTGGAAAAAGTGGTTAAGTGGATACTTATAGAGGAAGCTACTTGGAGAGTATAAATAAGAGAGCAAGGGTCTCCCATTAGCATTAATTTGAGAATATTGAATATCTACAAGTGATTGAGGTAACCAAAGGAATGTAAGGTGAATGTCAGAGGGAAGGTGAAGTAAAGAATGTTGAAATTGAAGGGAGGATAAATTATTTTGATGATTCTTTCTAAGGTATGTTATTTACAAGTCATCTCACCATTTTAACAATAAATTTGTTTCTATAATGATTCATATAGAAAAATAAGGAGTATGTTGAGATAACATATCCAAGTAACAGTGATACAAATTTCAACTTGTGGGTCATTGTAGTTTGGGAGTTACACTTTGTGGAAGATAAGGTTTGTGGCTAGTCTTGAAATTAGTATAAAAAAGGTATTATGGGTTACATATAAAAATTTAGTGAGACCAAATGAATTTGTTATAGTAAATTCTGTAGTATATTTTGTACCATTTTGATATCCACACAACAAATATTTTGTGTGTGGAATTCTCTACAAGTTCGCTCTCTAGAATAAGTCATAATTCAGCAAGGTCTACCATTTTTTCTATAAATCCTTTTCTTGGAGGTTTCAAGTAGTGTAACCTGGAGGATTTTCAGAGAAGACACTGAAGAATATTCTGTATAATTTCCATACCTTTATGTATTACAGGTACAAATTTATTCTTGTTGCAAGTTATGGTTGTTGACTAATCCAAAATTAGTCATGTGAGACTAAAGTAAAGTTTGATGAAAATTTTATTCTCTTCTTATTGAATTTAATGAAGGTTTGTAGGTTTGTGATCATATACACCATGTATGTTACATAGTTAGAAAGGTATATTTTTTATTAATTTGATGATATTGTGCATATGGTTGAGAGTTGACTTGATGATTGATCTTTGTGAGTATATCATATTTGGATGATGAGATTGATGAGACAGGTTGAGGTGACAAGATTTTGTGACAGGTTGTGTTGTGCATAGTTGATGCAATTGTCTTGGTATATACTATTGGTACAATTTGACATATTTCTTTTTGTCTATAAGTTGGGTATTGTACTTGAGTATTGGATTCCTCTTCTTAGTTGGTTCTGAGATCTGTAGGGTGGGTCTTGCATTTAGAGTTGGTGCTCTCTTTGATTTGGTTTTCATTTCAGTTGGTGATGATAAACCCCGAGGATTGTAGTTCGTAATACAAAATAAAATTATACATATATCTAGTATTAATTTTTTTTTATTATGATGGTGGATAGTTCTTTATTGTTATATATGTCATTGAGATATGTTTGCATGAAAGAAACTAATCATGAATAAAATTAATGAGTGATGATGTTGTGAATGGTGATAGATAACTAAATATTTGTAAGAAGTTGTAAAAAGAGCCTCACATTGATTCACACCTCCTCTCAGTGTGGCCGGTCTGTCCAACAATTGGTATCAAAGAAAGCCTTCACTATAATCCTTACAAGATTGAATGATATTTGTGGACAAACGAATGGATGAAATTGCCGATGAAGGTCCAATATTTGATGAGACATATTATTTTTCATGGAGAATAACATTGAAAGGGAACTTGAATTCAAAAGGAGTAGGCATTTTGAACACAGTTTTTGGTGGATCGGTTCCTTCAAAGAATCAATCAAAAGGTGAATCTCAAAAGGAAGAAAATAAGAACAATGCAGTAGCACTCAAGACCATTTTAAATGGACTCTCAAATTCTATCAAATAAATCATAAGACCAAATTCCTTCGCCAAGGACCTATGGCTAAAGATAGAGAAGGTATATCAAGACAAAAGAAAATACATTGAAGACAATTACATAAAGCAAAATGAAGCTAAAGACTCTCCAAAATCATATGATTGCAATAATTATAAGTACAATGATGTTTAATGTTTTCCTACAAATGAAGAAGAATATATAGAAGTATTTTTTGTAGAATCAACTGACAATTATCGTATATATAAAGAGGAAGAGTTGTTATTGAAGCATGAAGATAAAGTTTTTTATTATTTAGAAAAAGCAAAATGTGATCATTATGCTTTTAAGGATCTTGAATATTACATCAAGGAAACCATAGAAAGGTACAAAAGGATTCCCATGACATTAAAAAAAATGCTCAACAAATAACAAGAAAGTGAAACTAAGCAAGGGACCAAATTAGAAGATAAAGAAGAAGAGATCAAGAGACTAAAAAATGAAATAATTATTCAAGTAGAAGAAATGAAGAAGGTAGATGATGATCTTAGAAAAATCCATGAAATCAATGTCAATCTAAAGACCCAAATTGAAGAAGCCAATAGGACAAAGGAACTATTGAAGAATCAAGTAAATGAAAAGGAAGAGTCATTCCATAATTTGGAAGCTCAAGTTGTTTATCTCAGAAAGAAAGTATGGAAGTCAAGCACTCACATCAAGTTCATGAATAGTTCAACAATATTGGATGAAATCCTAGATAGCCAAATATATCCAAATGATAAATGAGGTCTTGGATACAACAAGGAAGTTTCTCACTTTGATCTATCACTTCTAAGAAGCATGAGGTAAGTCCCTCATTCCCAAAAAGTGGAAGAAAATATGAAAGTCAATAACCTACACAAAGAAAGGAAACATTCATAATAACATAGCAAGTATTTCCATAGTGATATTTTTGTATCATTGATATATTGATTATAGGTTATATGGTCGTTCATGTAATTGTTGTCAAAGGGTTGATTTCAAGTGGTGTCATAATGATGTGTTGATATTAAAGGGAGTTGTATCATTGATGTCATGTTATGGTTGATAGGAAGAACCAAATGGATAAACTCCAAAGTGGTCTCGTTATGGTGAAAGTCCTCACAAGAAGATTCTCTTGGATAAAGTTCTCAAAGTGGTCTCCTTATGGTGAAATCCTTCACTGGAAGACACTTTTTGAAGTCCAAATGGTTAGGTGGTTGAGTATCCCACTAGTGTGGTTAGGGAACCCAAGTTTAATTTAGGAATAATGTAATGAATACCAGTGAATTTGAAGAAGAAACTATTCCATACGGATAGTATATGTCATACCATTTCCGTTGATATGTGGAACTCCCCATAGCTTCTCATGGTTATATATTTATTTCCATGTGAAGTTGGAGAACCCTCATGAGTTATCTAGAAGCCCCTAGAACGTCAAAGAATTCAAGAAGGTCAAAGAAGTTAAATTGTTCAAGAAGCTCATAGAAGAAGTTGACTAGTCAAAGTGGTTAGTCATGGGTTAAGTGGTTGCAAAAAGAAAAAAATAAAAAATAAATTAACTGCAACTAGAAGTGGACAAAGTAGCTAAGTGGAAAAATTTAGCTAAGTGGACAAAGTGGTTAAGTGGACAAAGTGGCTAAGTGGACAAAGTGGTTAACTGGATACTTCTAGAAGAAGCTACTTGGAGGGTATAAATAAGAGAGAAAGTGTCTTCCATTAGCATATATTTGAGCACATTGAATATATAAAATTGATTGAGGTAACCAAAGGAGATATAAAGATAATTTCAGAGGGAAGGTAAAGTAAATAATGCCGAAATTCAAGGGAGGATAAAGTATTTTGATGATGCTTTATAAAATATGTTATTTATAGGTCATCTCACCATTTTCGCAATAATTGTTTTTATATAATGATTCATATGGCTAAATATGGTGCCTGGTGAGACAAATTATCCAAGTAATTGTAATAAAATTTCAGCTTTTGGTTCGTTGTAGTTTGGTAGTTACACTCTGTGGAAGATAGGGCTTGTGGCTATTGATGAAACTAGTCTAAAACAGGTGTTACAGATAAAAACATCATAAATTATTCATAACATATCCAAATTCAGTGAGAAACAATGCATTGGTTAGAGTATTATATGTATTATGTTTTGTACCATTTTCATATCCACGAAACAAAAATTATGTGTGTGGCGTGCTCTACAAGTTATCTCTCTAGAATAAGCCATAATTCAACAAGGTCTACCATTTTTTCTATAAATCCTTTTTTGGGAGGTTTCGAGTAGTGTAACCTGGAGGATTTTCATAGAAGACACTAAAGAATATTTTGTATAAGTTTCATACCTTTATGCATTACATTTACAAAGTTATTCTTGTTGCAAGTTAGGGTTGTTGAATAATCCAAAATTAGTCATGTGAGACTAAAGTAAAGTTTGATGAAAATGCTAGTCTCTTGTTGTTGAAGTTAAGGAAGGTTTATAGGTTTACGATCACATACATTGGGTATGTTACAAAGTTACAAAGGTATTTTGTTGTTTAACTTGGTGATATTGTTCATGTACTTGAGAGTTGACTTGATCATTGATGTTTGCGAGTAGATCATGTTAGCGCCACCACTTTTCTTTCCATTTAGAGTCGATTTTGAGTCATGTAATGATCCATGCTCCCAAACATTTGAATTCAGGTATGTAACACCATGGGGCTAAAGTCAACAAAGGGTCGGTTGGCCCTTGGAAATGGAAAAGGGTGTAAGAGTCGAAAACTGTATACGTGGTATGGGCATGCCTTTTCCCAAAAGGTTGAATCTCGTTAAGAAGTCAATTTTTACGTACCCTGGTCGAGTCAAATGGTTAATAGATGTCGCATCGGCAAGTGCCACAATTATTATCAGTTCATCATGAAGGCCAGAGGAATGAAGAATTGCAACGTTCGTATTATACATACACAACAAACCATATCACCTGCTTTCCACACATGAGGATTTTCCATGAACAACCTGAAGGTCGACTTGAAACATATCGTTGCCATAAATTCATTAAGTTCCAGAATGCTTTCCTCTCTCGTTCGATTTACTATAAATCTCAAATGCTCATCATTCCCTCCAGTAGTAAGAATTCGGTCTAAGTTGTTTTTCGCAGTTCTCTCTTTGCCAATCCAATTGGTTCAGAACTACTCCCTGGTATATTCATTAAAAACATTGCGTGCAAAGTATACCTTGGTCACAACATGGCAGCTTCTCAAACCACAAGAAAAGGCATGCAGAGCGACAGAACTGTGAGGTCTGAACCTCAAAGATATTAGAATTATTTTGCGCCTGCGGAAACCATTCCCAAAGACGTGGGAGAAACCATTCTTCCACCTACATAAGAGACCAATTTAAGTCGTGGAATAGCCGAAATAGAGAAGTTCATACAGAAGAAGGAGACAGAAGGAGCCGCTTCCTCCAAACAACAGTTGCCTCGGAGGAGGGTTAGGTTGAGAGAGAACCAGGAGATCACGAAGGCTCGAGTTATAGAAGGACCGCGCATAAGACTAGCAAATGAAGGACTACTCGGGCATGTCACCTAGCTGGAGCTTGCTGGAAAATCGAACTGAGAATGTAGGATCAAAAAAAGGAAGGTGGACACCATGGGAACAAATGAGGAAGCGCCATATCAATAGTTGAAGCAAGAAAATATGGATATTTTTGAGATTTATGAGGATAATAGGGAATTAAAATGACATCTATCGACAAAGACTACGGAGGCGTCAGTGGAACAAAGTCACAGAGGGAAGGTGGCATGGATGAAAAGACAACTTAAAGAGGATAATAACTTTATTGTCTACCTGTGAGAGGCGCAAAGGTTGGTAGAAGAAAGGAACATGGAGCATCCAGGAAAGTGTGAGGCAGTTGAACAAGAAGTTTGTGTGGATCTTGCCAGTGCACAAGAAGAGAAAGATTAATGGGCAGCATTCTTCTTCACAACAGTTTTGAGTGATATGTGTCCTCTGAAGCATCTCACCATTTTGATAACGGTCACAAGAATTGAATAGGTTTTTTTCGCACACAACTCTCCAACAAATAGGTGCATAACGGAAGGTGAAACCACCATTATAGACAACTAGTTTTGGACAAACACCTATTTTCTAGGATTCCCAATCAAGAGATACAACAACACATTTCTCCTACATCGTATCCTAACCGACGTTCAGACCTCATGGAGAACCTGAAGGCGGTTGTTAGTGTTAGGAAATTTAGACACTTAGGAGTTAGTAAGATCTACTTGGTCTATTGTGTCATTAGGTAAAAGTGTGTTTTCTAGTGTGTTTCTTTAGTATGCATTAGTATCCATTTGTAGTTAGGAAATCTGATGGTCACGATATGTTCCCGACATTGAGTGATCCAACGATTCATACTCTTCTCAATATTGAAGGCCATGGATCCGTGGCTTAACACTCGATTGGTCCATGAACTCTATTTAAAGAGCATGGAGGGTCATTTTCCAATGATCGATTGTGATAAACTCTCTTGTAAAATATCTGTGTAATCCTTTTCTTTGCATTAATAAAGTTCTCCAAGTGGTCATGTTGGTTGGGGCCATGGATGTTTCCCTGTAGGGGTTTTACCATGTGAAAACGTCGGTGTGTTGATCTTTGCTCTGGTTATGTGAGTGGTTACTGAAGGTGTTCATCCTTTGTTGGAATACCTTTGTTGTTGAACATGGTATCAGAGCATGTTTGAATACCCGCTCCTGTTGTAGATAGAGATCGTGAAGCCGAGTTGTCTCATCTCCACTTTCTGTCATTTTAGTACATTTATGGGATGAGAGGACTATTCCATTGCATCCAAAGTGTTGGTTTAAATCAAGAATACTTTTTGTTTCACTTGAAAAGGTTTTTGTGTGCCCAAGATATGACCATTACAGTCAGATCCGAAGGTATAAAGCTTGAATACACATTTTTTTAAATTTCTACAGAGTAGTATTTTGGTTTTATTTCGGTTTTGTTTTATTTATTTCTAGTTTGCTTCTCTTTTAGATCTGTGTATTCTCTTTTCCCCACACCCTAATGGAAATGGGAAATTATAAATATGGACTTTATAACAGGCTTACCTAGAAGTAGTAAACAAAATGATTCTATAATGGTTGTTGTTGATAAATTGAGTAAATCAATAGACTTTATACCTATTAAATCCACCTATAAATCCATTAACATAGCACATATATTTATGAAGGAAATATTTCAACTACATGGAATTCCTAGAACTATAATCTCATATAGAGATACAAAATTTGAAGGAAACTTTTGGAAATCCTTGTTTAAAGGATTAGACACACAATTAAACTTCATAATTGCTTACCATCCTCAGATGGATGGGAAAATTGAAAGAACTAATCAAATAGTAGAAGATATGCTCAGAATGTATGTTATGAATAGACCAAACAAATGGAAAGAATATCTATATTTGGTTGAATTCACACATAATAATCATTACCAAGCCTCAACTAAATTTAATCCTTTCAAAATTCTTTATGCAAGAAAATGTAACACCCTTGTTTCATGGAGTAATCATGTCAATAGATTAATGATAGGACCTAAAATGTTAAAGGAAATGGAATTAATAGTGAAACAGGTACAATGGAATTTGAAAGTAGACCAGGACATGAATAAGAGCTAAGCAGATTCCAAAAGAACCCTAAGAGAGTTCAATATTGGACACCATGTGTATGTAAGAGTAAGTCCTTAAAGGAGTTCTTTAAGAATGGTCATGTATACTAAATTAGCTCCTAAATATTGTGGTCCCTTCAAAGTTTTTGCACAAATAGGACATGTAGCCTATCATCTTGCACTTCTAGCCATGGTAAAAGTACACATACTCCATGTTTCATTATTAAAAATATATATACATGATCCTACTCATGTTGTGGATTGGGATATGATACAGGTTGAACTCGAGGGTGATTTCCTAGTAGAACCAGATCGTATTCTCAATAGGAGGAAGATTGCACTCTAGAATTGAACCACCAAACAGGTAAAGGTGTAGTGGAGGCACCTTAGTTCTAAAGAAGCTACATGGGAAATTGAGGATCATATGTGAAAATCATATCCATTTCTTTTCTAGAATTCTCTAGACCAATATTAGATAACATCAAGGATAATATTAAGTTCTAAGGAGGGATGGATGTGATACCCCAAAATTTCAAACTTAAAACTTATTATTTTTATTTTTATTTATTATAAGCACATTATGGATCGTGGTGATCTAACCCAAAAAATTATTGTTTTAATTATTTTTTTATTAATAAGAGAGAATTTGTTGATCCGAAGAGAACTACGAAGTGAAAATAGAAGGGGGATAACTAGTGAAGATTGTTGAGTTAACTCAACTAAAGTAAGGAAAAATCTTAGGATTTTAGGAGCATGTTTAAAAATCCAATTAACAGGTGGTCAATGAGAAGGAGGCCCGTACAGGTGTCAAATACCTAGGTAAATCTTATAAAATAAAAGAGAACAAATACAATGAGACTCCATTCTGAAGAAGATGTAAAATCTGATCAAATTTGCATGACACAAAGATCTTGATGCAATTCTTGTAACTCTATGAACTGCAAAAAGTCACTTTGTTATGTTATTGGATATGTATTTAGCTTGAGGGTGAGTTGCATATGTGGAAACTCTAATCTAAGGTTGAGAGGAAGGTCCCCATTGACATGTGTTTTCCCTAGAGAAATATTAGTTACAGGTTTCTCTTCCATTCCATTCTGGTTAAACTATGGTTCAATTTGTAATCTATGAATATTATATTTTGTTTATTTTATTGTTCAATTGTAATTCTTATATACCCTATTCAGGCTAATTTGTTGTTCCATTTGTAAATTTATGAATAAATTATTAAAGATTGCAATCTAACTAGAGATTATAAGTTCTCTCTTGTTTCATTCAATTTCCATGATATATATTAGAAACCAACGATTGTATCAATAATCATATTCAAATGAAGGAAATATGATTGTAGGATTTAACATATTTGTAGTACAGAGGAATACTATATAATTTGAAATACAACCAACAAGTCATATTCTAAACGATAATTCTATTATTGTGGATAAAATCTAGAATATATATACAAAAGGTTAAGGGTATTGAATAGTACAAAAAGATAGTAACAGTTACGCACTTAACAACAAATTTTATAATGAAACTATCATGATAGGTTCTATAACCTTTTTAAAACGAGAAGGAAACTAAGAAAAATCATGCGAGGATGGCTAGTAAAGGATTAAGACCATTCATGACCATAAATTGAAGACACCTCCAATTAATAAATATTTAACAGAGCTACAATTGTGTGAATTTGACCCTATTAAGTAACAGGGGTGAAAACTCTTAACATACATAGGGAAATAGCCTTGTTAGAGTTCAAATTTCAACAAAAATAAAAAAAACCTTCATATGCAATGAAAATTTTGTAGGATATTTACAAAAAAAATACAGAGCAAGAAAAAATTACATTGCTATTGTTTAAATAGATGAAAATGTGGTCGACATAACTATGATAGATAACCACCCAACTAAGTTGAATAGAGACAATGGTAACAATCCCTCATCCATTGCTAGGGTCTAGTACAGAAACCAAATTACCTATCAAAGGTTTAGTGCCCTGGCTGAGAAGCCAACACCTGTCCACAAGGTTCACATACACAGGATATAGTATAACACCTAGGTAAGGCAATTTATCATATTTAGAAAGGAAAACATTAAAAGTAAAGAATACTTATAGGGATTTCGTATGATTGATTCAGGATAAAAATCTTGTTAATTTAGCTAAGTATACCTGCATTTACACACAACCATTACAAAAGGGGACCAAAAATTTACAAAAATAACGAGAGAGTTAGGGTATGCATTTACTAGGAATAGCTTGAATCCTGCAATGAAACTGCCATAAAAGAACGATTTGATCTATTGGAACCTACATTTTTTCCTGATGGTTACCCTCGTACACAACAAGGGCCCATCATTAGTCGAAGTATTCAAAATATCTATCCTTTCAAAATAAATTATATCATAAGAAAAATATAACCAGGACATTGTCAACTATTACCTAGAATGCCTTGAAAGGTTTCCAAACTAGAAATCAGGACAATGTCATGAAAGAAGTAGTAACCAAGTATTAAATAGAATAAATAAAATAATTGAAATGCGTGTAGGACCGATAAATCGTTCGACAAGAAAATACCTTCAAAAAACTACAGTAATGGAAACCTGTAACATAGATCATGATACCTTTTAACAAGGTAAGCACAAAAACTCTAACCGATATTACACACAAACTCCCAAAGGACTAAGTCAAGTCGTATAAATGAATGCAAACATAATGTATGCATATTTATAATAGGTATGTGGCATAAAAACTCCAAACACACAATAGAGAAAACTCAAAGACAAGAGATGGAAGTCTAGAGCCCTTCTAAACACAATCCAGAAGAAGCCCTCATCTTCCACTCGAAGATTACCAAAACAATGAAGTGAATGTTCGAAATATACGCAGGGTGGTTGGGGAATTACTTCCCCAGCTGTCGTTCCAAGATGGCCACACCTGTCACATGGGGAGATTTCAATGGGAGGCTTCAAACAAGTGATTAATTAAGAACATAGGGTACTTCCAGGTCTGCATTAACAACTACCAACCAATCATGTATCAAATGTTAAAGCATGATTAACATTGACCAAACAAAACATAATTGCGATGTGATTATCATCCAATTGTCAGTTTAATCCTTCACCTATATTCCATGCTTGATTGATGGGGACAAGCCACCTATAAACTTGCAGTGACTATACTACAACTAGAAATTAAGTAGTTAACCCACCAACTTAGGTTATAGGAAAGCAGGGTCACGACAAAGGCCCAATAACAAAAACCTTTTGGAATAATAAACAAGGGTTGTCAACACCTAAATTATACCATGTGTATTAAAACATGTTAATTATATCCATACCACATGATCTATGATATAAACTAGAAGTTATGCCATAAGTTACAACATAGGACAAGCAAGTTTAGTGATTTTGCACATGGAAACTAGTATGACTATAAAAGGTAATATTGTGAAAGGATTTCTTGTAAGCGATGTCTTATTAATGTGTCATACATTTTACTTAGTCGAAAAAAAAATATGATTGTATATATATATCATGGGTAGGTGACATGATTCGATGGATGGTCCTGATGGCTATCCTCAAACTTCTAGTGAGAAATATAAGAGACAGAAAGAAGTTCGTTTTGATGACAACACGGTCGATACCAAAGGCCACTGCAAACCATAAAAACTAAAATCAAATAATCAATATCTCTCTTTGTCTATCGGTATAATATTCGAGGTAGTGCAACAACTCATGCTTTGCATTTCATGTTAATTCATCAAAACTGGCCACAACAATGAATCTATTGTGTCTTCCATAGGTAACCTTTAGGGTAAAATTACAACTATTGGTTTCCATTGAATACAATCACCATTGCCTTTATCACAAAACAATGTTAACGAGTGGAAATTATTGTTTCAATGCTCCCTTTCATCCATTGCACTTTTATTTACTTATACTTATGTATCTATGGAATTTATGAAACACTATATTTAAATTAAGGAGATTTCGTGCTTGACATGTCTATTAACAAAGTCTTTACATTGCAAAAGTGTTTTGTAGTTGTAACTTTCATCTTTAATGTGACATATGCTTTCTTCAATACTCAAAAACTTGAATTTCAAATATCAACAATTAAACGTTGTTTTTTATGTCGAATTTAGGGAAAGATTGATAACCTATAAATGAAGATGTTCATTTTTTCCCAATTGAAATATGGGCTATGATTTGTTTTAATTATAAGAATTAAAGCCAAAACCAGCCATGTTTAAATTAATGGTCTCAAAGTTATTTAAAAACTAATGTTAGCCAAAAACTTCTACCAAAATTTCAACTTACAAAATCAATAATTCTAATCTATTTTCTTTTAATTTTCATTTTTCATCTATCATTAACCTAATACTTTAATATGATAACTCTTATTATATCTTAAAGTTATCTAAAAACAAATGTTACCCAAAAACTTGGATCAATTTTTCAACTTATAAAATCAATAATTCCAATCAATTTTATAAAATTAAAAATTCCAATCAATTTTCTTTTAATTGTCTTTCTTGTATATTATTAGTTTAATATAATAAGTCTTATTATAATAATAATAATAACCATGAGCATCAATGATGCGTAAATATACAATCTTCAAATTTGTTTGTAAAATTTTAATTTTTTAACTAAATCCACAAAACCATTGAAGCATATCCATGTTAACATTTGTAAATAACATTTTAAATTTTTTTAATAAAACAAGGATTAATTTCTTTACAACTATTTCCATTATTATTTTAAGTATCTTAATATTATTAAGACTATAATAATTAAAATTTATAAATTAAAATTATAATTTATGAAAAACATTAATATTTTCAACTTGAATGGAACATCGAATTACATAGATGTTTTCATGTGCTACTTTCTATTATGACTATGATATAATTATTTTCTCACTCTTAATGTATCTTCCCAAAGCTTCTTTCATATTCCTAGCCCATAGCAATGCAAATCAGTGGTAAATGAGAGAAGGTTGTTGTGTTCAACTTGGACAGAGATTTTCAAATTTCGAGCACCGGCTCCATGCAACCTATAGAGTCGACCACCCTTATTGAAAACCTATATGCCTGGCAGTGAAAGCTTCGTGGCAATGCATATTGGTATAGCAATGCAAATTAGTGGTAAACAAACCTATATGCCTGGCAGTGAAAGCTTCTTGCAGATTTCTAGTTCGTGGCAATGCATATTGGTATAGCAATGCAAATTAGTGGTAAACAA
>WSFP011449736.1:0-19836 GCA_009831015.1 Picea engelmannii
GGAGACCACAATTCATCACAACAAACCCCCATAGAACTTTAACTCTGCGCAATTACACACACAATCTTCGAATTTTCTGCACAATCTCCATCGATTTGAAGATTTGGTATTCTAAATCCCTTGCATATCAGCTCACACAAGGTTAATATCAACATCCACACTTCACCATCCATTTATTATTGTGTATACCAGTTTTACATGCCTCAATCGAATACATGCATCCATCCATTTGATTGGAGTCTCTATTTTTTCTAGCATACATTCTATATAGGATTTCAAAACTTATGATTCATCACCCTCTAAGCCATTCCAGACCTCTACAAACTGGAATATATGAAGATTTCCCAACTTCATATATTCTTCCCAGTTCTTCCTTCTAACGAGATTTATCATTATTGTGCGATTCCCTTGTAACCAGTCATACACAGACTTTCATAATTCCAAATTCACACAAAGATTGGAATTTATCCATTATAAACACAGAGAACATGGCATTAAATCTAGTTTCATTAAAAACGCTCTGTACATACAATCATAAGACTGTGACTAAAACACAATCCTGGTTACCTCAACTTAGCCTTGACCTGATTACAAAACCATTCATGGTCACTTTTTCATCCGTTGGCCAACTCTGCTCCCTTGTTTTGGCCAACTTCTCTTGCATAGCCTAATTATCCTTTATGTGGCTCACCTTCTCTAATGCCCATAGGCTTACATTATAAAGAACAATATGAATCCTTCCAGTTCAGTGAACAACTCCCTATATTCCTACAACTGATTCCTAAATGTTAGAAATTAAGGGCAAAAGAAATAGACTAACTAGAAACAAAAATTCTTTTAAATTTTCAAATCAATAGCTACTGTAATCAAAGCATAATAAAATTCAGATGCATAACCTAACAACATAAGTGAATAAATAACATGCATAACCCAGATCTAAGTATTACCATAGCTGTAGAAAAGACAAATGTACCAGGTGAGCATAGTTGTTGCTTTCCTTCAGTGTTTGCTCAAAAAAAGCTTGGTAGATCATGGATCAAACCCTTAGGGTAGATCTCATCATGATCATAGGGACACTGCCAAGAAGAACTCTTAGGATAGGAAACCAAAACCAAACTCAACAAGATAAAAAGATACAGTCCAAGCCATTGTCAAGTATTAGGGCTGAAAACAAAAATCACTGTCCAACCTAGGGCTGGAAAATAAACTCACAATCAACCTTAGGCTGCTTCAACACTTTCAGCACAAAAACACATTTTTCTACTTTAAATAGAGACAAATACCAGCAATTCAAAATCAACCCTAATAAACTAGTCACAAAGCATAAGAACCAAAGCAGATGACAGAAGGATCAAGGCAGCACAACAAACCACAAGGTCGGCACCATCAAACTAATCGGTAGGCAAGGAACCTAAATGACAGGCATAGATGCACACTAGTAGGCCAACAACAAGCTCCAACAATCACAACTAGCAGAGATGGACACAATTAGGCCGACATCAAGCTCCAACAGTCACAACTAGCAGAGATACACCCATGACAGGCAGGGATAGACACAATCAGGCAGGCGACAAGCTCCAACAATCATGACTATCAGAGATACACCCATGACAGGTAGGGATAGACCAAGAACTTCCAAAGGGGAACTGAAATGACCCTTGTAAACCTGTCCAAGAGAGCCACAACAAATCTTAGTCTTCACATCATCTTGGAGGAGATAGATCGCATGCATCAAGTGAGTCAAGGGAGGGAGAGACCACTCTTTTAAATAGGTTTTAGGTAGGTAGGATAGTGTTAACACATTAACTAACTAGAGTCCACTTGACATAGCTTTAGGGTTAGGTTAACACCTAACAATAATTTACCAATTACAAAAATGTCAAGTGGTAAATCCAAATAGACCAAATCAACAAGGTAATAAATTAAATCGTTGAGGTGGGTTTCAAGATCAAGGCAACCGAATTTCTTTAGGAAAATGTAAAGTCCAATATATAAATTCAAATCAACACACAATCGTAAATTTAGGAGGGTAATAAATCAAGCAAAGGGGTTTCATCCATAAACAATAAGACAAAGTCAAAGGTCGAGTCCTTCTTTAATAACGGGTTGTCAACAAGAGTCCATCATATAACTTATAAGATTTTATCATTCTAACATACATGGAAGGCTAATGACGTGATCGTGCCTTTATTCTTAACCGCTCCTAGGTCACATGGACCATCCCAGGAGAGAAGAAAGTCACACATCATCTCGGCTTGGTACTTAAACCAAGAAACTACCTGGTCCAATACCAGGATACCCCAAAACACATCTGGGGGACCTAGAATATATGTAGGGGCTTAACCACCAAGGTACACAACCAATGATCAATCCAAGCGCTAAGCAAGGATTCCCTGGAACACATCCAGGGGCCCTAGAACACATCTAGGGACTTATATCATCAAACTGCTTGGTCCTTGACCAAGAACCCTGACAATACACTGGGGGCTCGACTAGGGTCTTTTTCAATGGCTCTAACTGCTTGGTCCCAGACCAAGAACCCCAAGAGTGCACTGGGGGCCCTAGATCATAGTTACGGTCTTTGTCATCCTCTAACTGCTTCTTCCTAGACCAAGAATCCCAAGAGTGCACTGGGGGCCCTAGATCACAGTTAGGGTCTTTGTCATCCTCTAACTGCTCGGTCCCAGACCAAGAACCCCAAGAGTGCACTAGGGGCCCTAGATCACAACTAGGGTCTTTGTCACCCTCTAACTACTTGCTCCCAGACCAAGAACCCAAGAGTGCACTGGGGGCCCTAGATCACAACTAGGGTCTTTGTCATCCTCTAACTACTTGGTCCTAGACCAATAACCTTAGGAATGCACTGGGGGCCCTAGATCACAACTAGGGTCTTTGTCATCCTCTAATTGCTTGGTCCCATACCAAGAACCCCACGAGTGCATTGAGGGCCCTAGATTATAGCTAGGGTCTTTTCCATCCTCCGGGGAGTGACTCTTGCAGTTGCACTAATTTTAACACTGCCTCTCAACAAGAGAGGCATTGTCAGCAACACCAAGCTTGTCTCGAAAGTACACAACCTTTGTCAACGATAGGGGATTGGTTAATATATCTGCAGTTTGTTCCGCAGTCAGAACATACTGAATATTGAGAACATTCTTCTGCACTGTGTGCCGAACATAGTGATATCTCATCTCAATGTGTTTCGATCTATCATGAAACACGAGATTCTTGGAGAGCTTTTTACATCTCTGGTTATCGCTGTGAATTACTGTGGGTTACAACTTAGCACTGAACAAATATGAGAGTAGCTTTCTAAGCCATACTGCTTCTTTACTAGTATCACTTGCAACGATGTATTCTGCCTCTGCAGTGCTTTGGGATATGGAGCCCTCCTTCCTGCTGGACCAAGAGATCATAGTTGAACCCAAACTCAAACAATACCCGTAAGTGCTCTTTTGGTCCACTATATTTCCCATCCAATCTGAATCTGAAAAACCATGAAGCATTACACCTCCATTGGAAGTGTATTTGATCCCATAGGCTATAGTTCCCCGGAAATATCCGAGAATATGATTAGAAGCAAACATATGAATGTGTTTTTGGCTCACACATAAACCGACTAAGGGAATTCACTGTGTAACAAATGTCCCGTCTGGTGTGTACTAGGTACATCAAGGATCCAATAATCTGATGGTATACAATAGGGTCTTCTGGATCTGAACCTGTAGCTTGATCATGTAAATTCTTCAGGTTAGAAATCATAGGTGTGGTCATGGAATTACATCCCAACATCCCAAATCTGCGAAGCACATCAACTGCATACTTACCTTGTGAGAGGAAGATCTCACTAGGTCTCTGCCACACCGCTAAACCAAGTAATGCATAAGACCCAAGTCCTTCATTTCAAACTCCACTGACAACTCCCTCTTAGTCTGAGCTATCAGATGTTCCTCACCAGTAAGGAACAAATCATCCACATATAAAACCAATATCACAGGATGATTCTTCACAACCTTTATGTAAATGTTAGGATCTGCTATACTCTTGGAGAACCCAAGATTCTGAAGAAAAATGCCAATTCTTCCATACCAAGCTCTCAGAACCTGTTTAAATCCATACAAGGATTTCTTGAGTTTGTAGACATGGGATTACTTCCCATGGATCACAAAACCTTCAGGTTGCTCGATATAAACCTCTTGCTCAACTTCACCATTAAGAAAGGCGGTCTTAACATCCATTTGGTGAAGTTTCCAACGAAAACTGAAGCAAGAGAAATGATGACTATGATAGAGGTATCCTTGGCAATGGGAGCAAAGATCTCATCAAATCAATTTCCTCTTTCTGAGAGAAACCACGAGCCACAAATCTAGCTTTGTATTTGTCAACATTGCCATCTGTTGCATGCTCTATTTTGTAAATACTACCGATTTTCCATGTGGTCTTGCGACCACTTCCCATACATCATTCTTCAATATTGACTCGTATTCTTCTACCATGGCATCCTTCCACACTTTATGCTTGGAAGCCTCATCAAAAGTGGAAGGTTTTGAGTTAATCACATGATTCAACTAAGCTATTAGACCTGAATACTTATCTGGTTTATTGTTTTCTCTGAAAGTACCTTTAGGCGCTGCATGATTTTTTGCTTCCTTTAAAATTTCACGGCACCATGCTGGCCTCCTTTTGGCAGGGGGTTTCTCTAGGGGAAACTCAACAAAATCCTCTATGGGATCCATTGAAGGTTCTATGGCCTTCTCCTTCTGTTCATCTGAAAGTTGTGAACCTGAATGTTCTGAAGTTGGAGCTTCCTGCTCCTTTATATCACATGGAGGTTTTCTGGAACGACGAAAAACAACTTCCTCATGAAAGTCACATATCTACTGAACTCTATATAGTTTTGCCTTGGCACATAGATTCGATATTCTTTTGAGGTCTCATTGTGTCCCACAAAAGTGCCTTTCTTTTCAAAGGGATCTAATTTAGCCCTCTTTTCTAGGACTACCAAATATTCTCAAGTGATCAACTGAAGGCTTCTTACTCGTAAAGACTTCTTCTAGAGTTATCTCTTCCAAGGATTTGTGAGGACACTTGTTCTGAATATAGATGACATTACTTGCAGCTTCAGCCCAAAGAGACAACGAATGATCATACATCATAGCTCTGGATGCCTCACAAATTGTCATGTTCTTTTTATCTGCAACCCCATTCTGCTGGGGATTGTAAGGCACTGTCATCTCCCTCTTAATCCCAGAAGCTCGACATATATCATCATACTTGTGGGAGTCAAACCTCTTTTCCATTATCAGATATGTCTACCTATCTGATTCAAGATTCTTAGATTACTGAAAGATTAATTCTGATCTTAGCGGTACATCTCTGTGTTACATCATTGTTGTTAACCATGCACATTAAAATTAGAACTAGAAATCATCAAGTTATCCTCTTGAAGTTATTGGAATCAAGTTACTGTTCAAGAACACAATCTAAATAAAACTGCAAATGGGAAATGCTAGACATGAACACAGTTTATGTTAACAATTTCCACAAATTGTGTGGAGTCACCATGTTACTATTCAAATTACTTTAAAAATATGTTATTGATGTCATATGAAAAAGTAAAATGCTGCCATATGACCATATTTCAAGAGATAGCAAGTGGAAGCTTGACAGACTTAGATTAAACTGAAAGCACAGTTCATCATTGAGTTTTGATATGTTCATTATCCATGCCTTATGGTCAAATTCAATTGCTAACATCTACCGTGCCATTGATGCTTAGGAGATCCAAATCAATGTGAGTTAGAATTTGTCACCAAATACCATGGAAGTAGATCAAGGAACACTTCTTAACAGTGTTAGTGAATATATACTCAGAATTTGTTACCCACAGACTTAAGCCAAACCTTAAGACATAAACCAAACTTGTTGTATTCCAACGGATTAAAAATTTAAATTTGATCCCCAGAGGCTTAATGTTATTTGGATTTAGATTTCTTTCTAATGCTGCTTTGAAGAAGAAGTCTTAAGCACAAGTTATTGGAAACATTTTACCATCCATAAATGTAGTGTCTACAGAAGCATCATAATCTCATTTGCCCATGCAACTATTTCTCAATGTTTGGTAAGATAAGATTCCATCAGAGATAATCCACACACAAATTGTTCTTACCCAAAAATTCCATTGATCAACAAGTTATGAGTGGATTTGAGGGGTGACGTCACACTTATAAAGAAGATCGTTTGACCTCTAAATGCATTGAATTGATACCTTAATGATTTTATGATGTTTTAGTTGTAGAACGATATAAAATATGTGAACTTCAATCAAGTTACTTGTGAATTGATCCCACATGTTGTAAGAATCCCATAAAGTTCAAAACACTTGTCTTAAGTTAAGTTTCCATATTTCATTATTTGGTGAATTAGCTCAAAATATTTATCATTGACAAAGATATGATACTATTCACCATGTAAATCTCATATCTATCAAAGGATTGAAAAAAAATGCAAAACGTTTTGTGATAAAACAAACTTACTACTGATCTGAATAAACAAACCCTTAACAAAGGATCTACGTAGGCTCAAATTTTTTCCACAAATGAGCTCTTTTCACGCCCTAAGCTCTGAAACCAGGGAAAAATAGTAGACTAACCAGAAACAAAAATTTCTTTTAAATTTTCAAGTCAATACCTATTGTAATCAAATCATAATAAAATTCTGATGCATAACCTAACAACATTAGTGAATGAATAACATGCATAACCCAGATCTAAGTATTACCATAGTTGTAGAAAATAAAAATGTACCAGGTGAGCAGAGTTGTTGCCTTCCTTCAGTGTTTGCTCAGAAAAATCTTGGTAGATCATGGATCAAACCCTCAGGGTAGATCTCATCATGATCATAGAGACAATGCCAAGAAGAACTCTTAGGATAGGAAACCAAAACCAAACTCAACAAGCTAAAAAACTACAGTCCAAGCCACTGTCAAGTATTAGGGATGAAATCAAAATCACTGTCCAACCTAGGGATGGAAAATAAACTAACAATCATCCTTAGGCTAATTCAACACTTTCAGCCCAAAAACACAGATTTCTACTTTAAACAGAGACAAATACCAACAATCCAAAATCAACCATAATAAACCAATCATAAAGCATCAGAACCAAAGCAGCTGCCAGAAGGATCAAGGAAACACAAAAACCCACAAGGTCGGCACCATCAAACTAATCAGCAGGCAAGGAACCTAAAGGACATGCATAGATGTACACTAGAAGGCCAATGACAAGCTCCAACAATCATGACTTGTAGAGATGGACACAATCAAGCCGACGACAAGCTCCGATAGTCACGACTAGCAGAGATACACCCACGGGAGGTAGGGATAGACACAATCAAGTAGGCGACAAGCTCCAACAGTCACGGATAGCAGAGATACACCCACGATAGACAAGGATAGACCAAGAACATGCAAAGGGGAACTGAAATGACCCTTGTAAACCTGTCCAAGAGAGTTGCAACAAACCTTAGTCTTCACATCATCTTGGAGGAGATAAATCACATGCATCAAGTGAGTCAAGGGAGGGAGAGACCACTCTTTTAAATAGGTTTTAGGTAGGTAGGATAGGGTTAACACATTAACCAACTAGATTCCACTTGACATAGCTTTAGGGTTAGGTTAACACTTAACATAGCTTTAGGGTTAGGTTAACACTTAACAATAATTTACCAATTAAAAAAATGTCAAGTGGTAAATCCAAATAGACCAAGTCAACAAGGTAATAAATTAAATCGTTGAGGTGGGTTTCAAGATCAAGGCGACCAACTTTATTTAGGAAAAATTAAAGTCCAATATATAAATTCAAATCAACACATAATCGTAAATTTAGGAGGGTAATAAATCAAGCAAGGGGTTTCATCAATAAACAATAAGACAAAGTCAAAGGTCAAGTCCTTCTTTAATGGAAAGTTGTCCACATGTGTCCATGATATAACTTATAATCTTTTATCATCCTAACATACGTGGAAGGCTAATGACATGATCATGTCTTTCTTCTTAACTGCTCCTAGGTCACATGGACCATCCTGGGAGAGAAGAAAGTCACACATCATCTTGGATTGGTACTTAAACCAAGAAACTGCCTGGTCCCAGACCAAGATACCCCAAAACACATATGGGGGCCCTAGAATATATCTAGGGGCTTAACCACCAAGGTACACAACCAAGGATCATTCCTAGCGCTAAGCAAGGATTCCTTGTAACACATCCAGGGGCCCTTGAACACATCTAGGGACTTATATCATCAAACTGCTTGGTCCCTGACCAAGAACCCCGACAATACACTAGGGGCCCAACTTGGGTCTTTTGTCACGACTCTAACTGCTTGGTCCTAGAACAAGAACCCCAGGTGTGCACTAGGGGCCCTAGATCACAACTAGGGTCTTTGTCATCCTCTAACTGCTTGGTCGCAAACCAAGAACCCCAAGAGTGCATTGGGGGCCCTAGATCACAACTAGGGCTTTGTCATCCTCTAACTACTTGGTCCCAAACCAAGAACGTTAGGAGTGCACTAGTGGCCCTAGATCACAGCTAGGGTCTTTGTCATCCTCTAACTGCTTGTCCCAGACTAAGAACCCCAGGAGTGCACTGGGGGCCCTAGATCACAGCTAGGGTCTTTGTCATCCTCTAACTACTTGGTCCTAGACCAAGAACCCCAAGGGTGCACTGGGGGCCCTAGATCACAACTAGACCCTTTGTCATCCTCTAACTTCTTGGTCCTAGACAAAGAACCCCAAGAGTGCACTGGGGGCCCTAGATCACAACTAGGGTCTTTGCCATCCTCCGGAGAAGGACTCTTACAGATGCACAATTTTTAACACTAAAAATAGAACTCAATCCTATCTCTTTAATGGATCTCTATTTAGTGCTGCTAAACTCCCTCGAATTCTTCCAACTAATGTAGATTTCATTACATGACTCAACACTTGACTGACACCTCATCAATTATCTAAATTATTCTAGAATTGTTTACAAACTCTAGAAATTTACAATATTTTTCCAAAAGAAACCCACTGCTCCGGAAAACATCAAGACCCCTAGGCTTGATCAACAATATTATGGTTTTGGAGAGATTATGCTCCTGCATTATACTCCCACAGTATACAATTTTCATGAACTCATGTTCATGTGTCCTCAATCCTCTCAATTTTTACCTGGATCCCAAACTTTATGTTGTTTTTGTCCACATATATTGTTGATGTAGTCTTCTTCAGTCAACTGCACTTTATTGTTGATTGTCTTCCTCTTTTTGCTATGCCTCCTCTTAGGCATCCTCTTCATCAACACCCACAATTTATCAATTTCAATGTCCAACTTTGTTCTTTGCTGGTACAAACTACGGTCACTGATCATTTGCAACTACATTTCTTCTTGTATAAGAGTTTGAAAACCCTTATTCCATTTTAATTTATCAGACATGTTCCAAAAAATATTTAAGACTTTTGAATGCCTTCTCCACTGATGCTCTACAACAAATTCATTGTTGTAATCTTTAGAATTCTCATATCTGACTTCCCCTATCTCAACAATGTTATGTTGCATGAGATTCCCTTTCCTTTAGGCTTCATTCCACACTGTTTCAAAGATGTTTAAGGCATTTGACTTCCCTTTCCTTAACTACTCCATAAAATATTGTCTTTCATATTTAGAACCCTTGCTTTTGTCCACATATTCTTTAAGATGTTGATTATATTTTGCACTTTCCCTATTGTCTTTCAAAACAATTATTTTCTTTGCATCCTCATGTTGTTCCTGAAATTCAATTTCATCTTTAGGAAATAGTTTATGTTCTATTTCTCTAATTACTGCTTCATGTTCATCATCATTTTCTATACCTAAAATCACACAATTAATTTGAAAACTAAAATACTTTTTTGTCTCCTTAGATGTTCTAAACATTTATTCTCTGCCAGGTACTCCAAAACATTGTTCTGTAACCTCTTCTTCATATTCAGGTTCTTTCAGCAACCTTTCCAACAACTTAATTTCTTCATCACACTTTATAAGCATTGCATCTGAATGTTGTCTTTCATCCTCCATGTGGTTGTTCTCAAAAGTCAACCCTTTATTTCTTATTTCATTGGTAATAGCCTTCAATAGTCGTCCTTCATCTTCTTTTTGACTATCTCCATAAGTCAATTCTATTATGTTTGCTACAACAACAGGGTCGTGCAATTGTTATTCAAAATCTGCATTTGTTATCTGTGTACAACTTCTACTTAGATTGTCTTCATGAGACAATTTTGTCTTATCTTCCCTCACAACAGAATTTTGGTTCTGTCCTTCTTCCCTGCTTTGAAAAGGCACTCTTTCATCTTCCTTTACCTTTATGACAACTGTAGATGGTTGTCCATCACTCCTGTAACCTGCAACTATACACAAAATATCAATTTTAAAAACATAAGGCTCTCTAGCCTCATTTGATGTCTTAGTCATCAAATATTCATGCTAATCTTCAACTCCAAACAATCTATGAGACTCTCAATAGGTCTCTCTTTAACATCCCCATGATCATCCTTTCCAAGGAATGATCCTTTCTCTGGTTCATAGATGTGAACTACTTCTTCTGTTATGGACCTTTGTCTAAACTCAGTGCCTCTGAGTTTCTCTTCCTTCACCAAAGCATTCAACTTGTGCTTCTTTTCTTCCTCAAATTTTATTCTATTATGATGAAAGAATTCATTCTGTGTATTAATTTCTACACAAACAAATGCACAATAGGCCACTTGACCTTCTTCCTTACATTCCAACCTTGTCTCTGGTCTTCATCTTCACTTTTTTGTGGCAACTTCATCATTATACTAAGTCTTTCCTCTAACTCAACAAGATCCTTGTCAAATTCCTCTTGACTCATCTGCTTTCTTCCAACTACTCTGGTATTCTCTTTCCTCTTGCTGTGGCTTCTCTTTGAACCTCTGACATGACTATCAATAGTCATTTTCATCTCCTCCTTTTGTGAGCTTCTCCTTGCTCACTGTGAGCTACAACCAAGCCTTTCTTTGTAGCAAGTCTCCACACCTGCTACCCAATACCGCATCAAGCTTTTCTCATGAGCTCGACTCTGGTATTTCCTCTGGTTCTCTCAACTAGAGCCCCTTGAGCACTCCTTGCTCTTCCAGGCTTCTGCACCTACTCACTTCTCCTCCAAGATATTATCCACTCTTTTCCTCACTTCCAACCTCAACTGGAATTTGTATAGGTTCTTTGCCACGATCTTTTGCACTTGAGAACATCACTTGTTTTCTATCACAACTCTCCTAGATGTAAGTCATTGCTACAATATCTTCCTCTAATGCTGCTACTTTCAAACAACAAACTTTCTGTTAAGAATTAACTGAAAATACGAAGAAAGAAAACCAAATTTACTTACCACCACTCATTCAGAGCCACACTGTTGTAATTATTTCAACTCTCTCCAATTTCACCTTTTGGAACTGTCCCCTGTCTGCAAATTTCCTGTTGCAGAATTTCATTGTTCTTCAACTTGCTTTAAAAAAGAATCTGGCTCCAAATTTCTCATCTCAAAGAGCATACTTGCTCTATATCTTGGCTGGAATTGTCTTCCTCCTACAAGACTTTTGTTGCAGAACTTCACAGGTTCTCTTTCTGTCTTTACTCTTTCATTGTTTTAAAATTATTAAAACTTGATCTACTCTTTTGAAGAGTATTCATCCTCAATTTCATAGCGTTACTACGCTCTGATACCACTTGATGCAAGGGAATCAATTCAATTCTAAACACACTCAATTTTTGTACTCCATAGGTATATGAATTTCTTCAACTTGTAGTGACTTACCAGATATACTTACTTGGATTCCTTCTTCATTTCATGTTTGGGCATGTAGCCTCACTACACCCATGATCTCAATGTATCCAGTTCTTTTTCTTCCTCAAATCCCTTTGATGACCTTCTTTAGTTCCAACAAAAGATTGCTTGTTGTTCTTTCCACACATAAAAAAACTTTGTTCCTATGACCATCCATCAACGGTTCGGGCACCGGTTCCAACGCATAGTCAAGACCATTTACTTTGGCAGTTCACTCTCATCATTTGGAATTCAAATGCCACAATCCCACAAACTACAGATTGAACCGAGAACAATATGTTGGAGACAAAATCTAGTCTTTATGCAATTAATACGAACCCCCAATTTCGATCACAAATTTCCCACTGAAGATCCAAAAAATATTCCCACAAAGCATCTACAGGTATCAACATCCTCTTCCACATGGAGGTGAATCGCTCTTTGAAATTTCTTTACCTCTTCTTGAATTTATGGAGACCATAATTCATCACAACAAACCCCCATGGAACTTTAACTCCATGCAATTACTCACACAATCTTCAAATTTTGTGCACAATCTCCATCGATTTGAAGACATGGTCTTCTAAATCCCTTACATATCAGCTCACGCAAGGTTAATGTAAACATCCACACTTAGCCATCAGTGGATTATTGTGTATACCAATTTTACATGCCTCAATCGAATACATGCATCCATCAATTTGATTGGATTCTCTATTTTTTCTAACATACATTCAATAGAGGATTTAAAAAATTATGATTCATCACCCTTTAATCCATTCTAGACCTCTACAAACTGAAATATATGAATATTTCCCAACTTCATATATTCTGCCCAGTTCTTCCTTCTAACGAGACTTATCATTCTCTTGTGATTCCCTGTAACCAGTCATACACAAACTTTCATAATTCCAAATTCACACAAAGATTGAAACTTCTCCATTATAAACCCAAAGAACATGGCATTAAATTTAATTACATTAAAAATTCTTTGTACATACAATCATAAGACTGTGACTAAAACACAATCCTGGTTACCTCAATTTATCCTAGACCTGATTACAAAACCAATGATGGTCTCTTTTTCATCCATTGGCCAACTCTGCTCCCTCGTTTTTGTTGAAGTTTGAGTAGCTTTGAAAGATATCATTATTTTATTATTTTATTTGACCAAGAAAAAACCCTAAATAATATTATTATATTATATTTGTTAAGACTTCCCTATTGTGCGTTTGTAAAAGTCGGCCCTATTGTGCCTTGACAAGTAAAATGTAAAATAAAAGGATAAAATGACAGATCGGCCCAGACCTAATTTCAGGCTAGCCAAACTACTATTTATAAGGGAGGCTAGCGCCTCATTTGAACACACACACACAAGCTCTCAATTGAAGGAGAGAAGTGCACAAGTCTCAGAGGGAGACACTATTGCAACTAGAAGGTGACGTTGTGGAAGATCTTGGTCTATCTCTTGGGTATATCTTGGTTATGTGGTGTGCTACTCTTCCCTAGTGAAGGGTTTGAGAAGGATCTTCTGCTTTGTTAGTTCTCTCTTGGAGAGAGAGAGAGAGAGGCAATGTTCTTGGTTGTTGAATCTATATTGAGGAAGTTTGTTGGGTTTTTCCCCTAGAGGCTTTTCCCAGGGTAAATCTTGTGTATGTTGTGGATGTTATTCTTTTAGTGATCCTCAATATGCAGTTATTGTGCTAATTGTTTAAAAGTAAACAAACACTAATCTAATTAACTGCTTAAGATGAAATTTCAACATGGTATTAGAGCAGGTCTGAAAGAAGGCATTTTCATAACACAGAAGAGATCGCTAAGAAAAACAAGAGCATAGGAAGACTCTCCTAACCCTAGCAAAACTTTTCCCTAGAACAATTTTCAGTTTTGGACAAGTTTCAGAAATTAAGGTTTCTGCATACTAGGGTTTCTGCATAGATCCTAAAAGGTGACGTCATCCACCTTGCTGGAGAATGTTGGGAAAAGTAAGACCATCTAGGAGCTCGACTTAGGAGGGCACATCTAATCCCTGATTAGAATTATGAAATTTGAAGTTTGAGCAATTAGGGTTTCCTTATAAAACCCTAGGTTTGAAGTACCAGTTGCAGTTGCAGTTGCAGTTGCAGTTGCAGTGCCAGTTCCTTCATGTCAGTTGCTTCGCACTAGTTGCACCACCAGTTACAGTGCCAGTTGCAGTGCCAACACCAGTTGCAGTGAAAGTTTATGTGAAGTGTTGGGACTAATTTTTGGTTTTCCTAGTGTGCCTTACCCTAGCAAATATCCAGTTACCTTTGGATTACAAGTTGGAGCACCTTTGAAGTTTTAAAGGTTCGGCATTGCTTGCCGCTACTGTCAGATGGTGCCACTACCTTCCAATTATGTCGGAGGTATGTACTTATATATGTTTAAACTATATCATTATCTTAAGGGTGTTTGTAGGAGAAGGGATATTTTATCCAAACAACAATAGTAGATCCAGAAGGATCTCATATCCAACACATTCAGAGGAACAATGCACCCCAGGTTTGATTGTTTTGATATGCCTCTATTTGTCATGGAATTATTGTGATCTTATGAACATCTAAGTTGCATCTTGATCTATTGAAGTTATGATTATCATACTAATCGCTGGTCAAAGTTAAAGTTATAAGCTAACTTTAGTCAAAGTATTAGATTGATTAAGGTTGAGATTTTAGAGTTTATTTGCATTATACTCTCTAACTCGGACTTATGTCAAGAAAGCATATTATCTTAGTACATGGGACAGGTCGAAGAAAATGATTTTCATCTTGAGTGAAGGAGACTCAGAAGAAAAGAATCAACACTTATTCTTGAAGACAAGACTCCAGGTTCTAAGCTTGATTGATTAAATTGATAAGTTTCAAATTTACACATATCAAGTTTCATAATTACTACACTACAAGTAAATAGTTGTGACAACAATCTCCGAAAAGTTCTATCACTACTAGATACAATGAATACTCAGTAGAATGTGAGCACTATTGATATAAATGCTTATTGTAACTGCTTACTAGATATAACTAACATCTCCTCTAGAAGATACTTCTTGTTTTGTCTCTAGGTTACCATGGAGGAATGATTGATCACAACACTAGAAAAGTGTTGTTCTCATTTTCATATTATTGTACTTATTACTTTGACTCTTGTTTCAAGCATGTCATAAGTGATAGCTCTGAAGGAGCTACTGTGACGATTATTTTTGCTATTTCTTATTATTATAAAAAGTGTTATTCTTGGCTACTGTTTTCCTCTTGTTGTTCTTGTTCCATGCAGGTTACAGGTGATAACTATGAGGGAAGTTATAGTGACAATTACATGAGGTAACATATTAGATGGTCTCTAGTTTGAGACATGGAGTAGACTATCCAAGTTGTATACATGACTGTATACATCCATGTACTGAAGAAGAAGAAGAAGAAGTTACTTTTGCAAGATACAAAACATCTCATATGGAGACTAATCATGAGGAGCAGAAGGCTCCAAAGATGACAAAACAAATCCCTCTAGTGCATTTTATCACTCTACAGATCATCAGGAAGAGTTAGTAGAGCCAGAAGGGCCTACCCAGAATCATTGCAGTAACCAGGAAGAGACCAACATGGTCTCATGGCACTTTGCAGGATACACAGCCATATAGTATTAATGATCCATATCATGAGAAGTAGATGGCTCCACCAGTGGTGAGGCAGGCGACCCTACCAAGTACCAACTCAGAAGGAGATAGAGTTCATAGGGAGTCAACCCTCACGATCCAGTAAGAAGGAGTAGCCTCCCTAGGCCATTCATAGAGATGTACAAATCCTGGTTTGTGTCCAGAGGATTATCCCAACAAGAGGGAGAAGACTATGATAAGACACTTGCTCTAGTAATCAGAAGAAGTATACATAGAGCAACTATAAGATACATGAGAAGGAGTCTCATGTCTACAGATTGAAGAAAGATTTGTATGGGCCTAAGCAGACACCCAAGACATGATATGATAGATTAGAAAATTTCCTGATGAGCTTGGGCTTTACCAAGAGTATAGAAGATTCCAACTTGTACTTCAAGGTTGTGGATGGTAGACCAATGTTACTATTATTGTATGGGGATGACCTGATTCTAACAGGAGGCGAGAAGCTCATCATCGATAGTAAGAGGAAACTTGTTGCAAAGTTCGATATGAAGGACCTAGGCATGTTGCATTACTTCTTAGGTCTGGAGATATGGCAGAGACCGAATGGAACTTTCCTTAACCAAGGAAAATATGCAGTGAAGATCTTGAAGAGGTTTGGGATGTTGGATTGTAAGGCCATATCTACACCAATGGTAGCTAACTTGAAGTTGTTGTGTGTTACAACTTCAGAGACAGTGGATGCCACCATATACAGGAAGATGATTGGTTCATTGGTGTACTTGACGAACACGAGATCAAATATATGCTTTGCAGTGAACACATTGAGTCAGTTCATGGTTAAGACTAGACATGTTCACCTGATTGTGGAAAAACATGTGATGAGGTACCTAAAGGGTACAATTGATTATGGACTCACATATATCTCAGATCGCGAGACAAGACTGCAAGGCTACACAAATTCAGATTGGGTAGGCAGTGTCACAGACTGGAAAAGTACATCCAAATGATTGCTTCAGTTTGGGATCAATTGTGATCTCATGGATAAGTAGGCAACAGATTTGTATGACACTTAGTTCTGCAGAGGCAGAGTATGTGGCAACATGACCAGCTTGTGGCGAAGCAGTGTGGATTCAGAAGTTGATTGCAGGATTGTTTGATCTCAAGTTGGAGGAGAACTATATCTTCTATGACAACCAGAGTTGCATAAAGTTGTCAGAGAACCCAGTGTGTCGTGACAAGTCCAAGCATATCGATATCAAGTAACACTATGTTTGGGACATGGTATAGAAGGGAGAAGTAAAGCTCTAGTATATTTCCACTGATGAACAAGTAGCATATGTATTGACCAAGCCCTTGTCCAGAGTTAAGTTTGAGTATTTAAGAGACAAGATTGGAGTGGTCCAAAAATAATACTCGAGTAATGATAAGTGATTTCTTTATCCAATAGTGAGATATGTTCCCCAGTAGTGGGAAGTGATCCCTAGTCCAGGGAAGTGATGATATCCCCAGTGGTGGGAGCTACTCCAGTGCAGGTTGGTACTCCAATGTAGGCTGGTGTGCTACCCCAACGCAGGTTGGTACTCCAACGCAGACTGGTATGCTACCCCAACACAGGTTGGTATGCTACCCCATCGCATGTTGGTACTCTAATGCAGGCTGGTATGCTACCCCAACATGGGTTGGTACTCCAACATAGGCTGATATGCTACCCCAATGCAGGTTGGTACTCCAATGCAAGCTGGTATGCTACCCCAACGCTGATTGGTATGCTACTCCAACGCAGGCTGGTATGTTAACCCCAACGTAGATTGGTATGTTACTCCAACGCAGGCTGGTACACTACTCCAGTAAAAGTGCAGAACTTCCTATGATATATAGATCCTTGATTGACAACACGACAATGACCAGGTGTATAGAAGCACATAAGCAGTGATGATGATCGTGAGAAGAAGAATACCCTCCTTGCTAAGAGGGAGTGTTGAAGTTTGAGTAGCTTCGAAAGATATTCTTATTGTATTTGACCAAGACAAAACCCTAAAGAATATTATTATATTATATTTTTTAAGATGGCCCTATTGTGTGCCTTTGTAAAAGTCAACCCTATTGTGCCTTGACAATTAAAATGTAAAATAAAAGGATAAAATGACAGGTCGGCCCAGACCTAATTTCAGGCTGGCCAAACTACTATTTATAAGGGAGGTTGGCACCTCATTTGAACAAACACACACACAATCTCTCAAGTCAAGGAGAGAAGTGCGCAAGTCTTAGAGGGAGATGCTACTGCAACTAGAAGGTGACGTTGTGGAAGATCTTGGTTTATCTCTTGGGTATATCTTGGTTATATGGTGCGCTACTCTTCCCTAGTCAAGGGTTTGAGAAGGATATTCTGCTTTATTAGTTCTCTCTTGAAGAGAGAGGCATTGTTCTTGGTTGTTGAATCTATATTGAGGAAGTTTGTTGGGTTTTTCCCCTAGAGGGTTTTCCTAGGATAAATCTTGTGTATGATGTGGATGCTATTCTTTCATTGATCCTTAATATTCATTTATTGTGATAATTGTTTAAAAGTAAAAGAACACTAATCTAATTAACTGCTTAAGATGAAATTTCAACAGTTTTGACCAACTTCTCTTGCCTAACCTAATTATCCTTTATGAGGCTCACCTCCTCTAATGCATGTAGGCTTACATTATACAGAAGGATATCAATCCTTCCAACTCAATGAACAACTCCCTATATTCCTACAATTGATTCCTAAAAATAGAACTCGATCCTATCTCTTTAATGACTCACCATTTAGTCCTGCTAGATTCCTTGGAATCCTGCCAACAAGTGCAGATTTCGTTACACGACTCAACACTTGACTGACACCTCATCAGTTATCTACATTCTTCTAGAAATGTTTACAAACTATAGAAATTTACAATATTTTTCCAAAAGAAACCCACTCCTTGGGCAAACATCAAGACCCCTAGGATTTATCAATAATATTATGGTTTTGGAGAGAATATGCTTCTGCATGAGATTGAAATTGTGTTTTCCCAGGCTCAAAATGAAAACAACGATACAAGGGAGATGAAGGATGATTCCCTTGAATCTATGGGCACATAGTCCAACCCTATCTTTATAGAGTAGGATCCTCATCCTTCTAATGTAGCTCAAGAGGGGCTTGTGCAAATTAATGACCAAGATGGCTAGCCAATTAGAGAAAGTTTCCTACATCCTCCTTCTTAATATGGGTTTTTATTTTATTATTATTATTTTTTTATCTAGATTTTATATCATGTTATAGACTACTAGGAAACACAATGATATCCTTTTGTGCTCAAGACAATAGGTTGATAAGTAAAAATTCCATGGACTAGTATGTTCTTCAACTGGTGGAGGTCATGGTTTCCCCCGTGGCAAGCCTCCACTAGGGATATTTGTATTTTTTGTATATAATATAAATATATGACGACCGGGTTATATATATATATATCTATAATTTTTTTTTTTACAACCGGAATATAAAGTAGTTTTTTTATATATTAAAAGGGGGTTATGCCATAGCTACAACAATTACATATATCAAAATTCTTTTGCATAGATCTATTTTCTATACATATAATACTATCCTCTAACATAGATTCTAAATCAGTCTTCTAGGTAATTCCACTAGTGGTCTGCTTAACATGTTGTCCCAAAAAACATACATATTTAAAAAACATTCATGGAATTAAGGTTGAACACTGCCCTGTGCTTCTTCTCTCCCATTCAAATGAGGAGGAATTTGTTCCTCGATGTCCATTGGGTCCTTGATTTGACTGATTGTTTCAGCCTCCCTCATTCCATGCATTCCATAACTCAAATAGTTAGAGGCCAAGGAGAGTGATTCCATTTGCGATGTTTCTAACAAAGTGTGTATCTTGTTGCATTATGCTTCCACTGAGTCAATCCTTTGTTTATGAAGTAAGACGAGGGCCATGACACCAAAATTGTGAAAATCACTTGCTTATTCCATTTCTTCCATTTTGGATGAGATAAGCGTTAAAGCCTTGTTGTCGACTTGAGTGACCTCCTCTTGCCTTCTCAATACTTTACAACATTCCTTATGGTCAGGGTTATCCATGATAATTATATGTAAAAATTACCCCAGGTTCCAATTCCTGGGACAAAATAGCTCCCTACAATGTCCCCATGGGGCATCTTCTTGATATATTAAAAGAAACAACAAGAAACTAGAACCACTATTTCCTTCTTCAACATTCAAATACACAACATAAAAATCAATAGATAGTTCCAAACTCGAACCTAGGAATTTCTTGGAGGAGAAGGCGAATGTTACCCACATAGCTAAGC
>ML871534.1:0-13118 GCA_009831015.1 Picea engelmannii
GTTGACATAAAGAGTCAAGGGAGCTCTAAATGAATAGTTCATAAGGCACAATACTTGCCAAGGTTTTGCAAATAGGGTAACAAGCTAAGTGGGTTTGACTGTTGGAAAAACTTCATAGTTAAGCGTGCTGGAGCCAGAGGCGTCTTGGGATGGGTGACTTCTCAGTAAGCCTTGGTTACTTGGTGCAAGCTTTGGAGGTGATGATTGATGCCATGTGATTCACTTCACTAGTTTCAATCCCAGTTCGTCACCCTTGTGAGCATCACCCGATGCAATGAGTGCTAAGTGGACTATTCAATATCATGAGAAATTTGGTCATTCTGACTAATGCTCTTGAGACATGGGTCATGGTTAATGGCTTAATCTATGCAGATAATCTCAAAATTTTTATCTCATGTTGGACTGTAGTAGGCCCCTGAATTGCTTGAAAGAGTTCTTAATGGTAAATACTATGTTAGATGTTTAACCTGATGGCAGTGTGGATATTATGCTTGATTGATCATATATCTATCCATGCCATCTTCATTAATGAAGTCACCTTCATATTGGCGTGGACATCTTCAGCTGTTGTAGGGCTTGGAGGAGATAGTAATTCCTAATTTGGTATTTTATTTGACATCCTCCTATCCTTTCTACTTATGAATTGTGCTTAGTGTTGTATAGTTTATTGAGAAAGGTCCATGATTAGATAATTTATATCTGACCTTGTCTCATTGTTCTTAATTCTGTTAGTCATCTTTTCGATACTAGTGGCATAAAGATAATGATTCTCTATCTGTAAGCTAGCATTGTTCTCTAAGGATTCCATGGAGGCTTCATTTCCTAAACGTTACTGTCTCTTTTTGGTATATCTGTTACTGTTTTTCTTTTTCTCACTAAGCATTTTGATTTACTTTTCACTTTTTCTTTATCTGTAAGTGCATTGTAGTTGGTTAGTATTTGTAGATTTGTTAAGGAAGGTTGGGGATGGATTCTTTCTTGCATTTGTTATAGATTTGATGAGAATTTGTCTTGGCAAACCGAGGAAGGCCTGTTTTTGAACTTGTAAATCCTATCAACACTGTACCTGGATATAATCCCTATGAACACTATCTCTGAAGTCAATCTGGGATTTCAGTATCCCAGGTAGTTTCATGTCCATTAGTCATTTGGTTCATCAACTTTGCAAGTCTGTCCATAAAAAAGAATTCAAAAACTTCTTATTTTAAGAAGTCACAACCTGTTGTATATACTTGTTCTCGTGAACTGTCTTACTGATAATCTTTGCTCACTGTGAAACTAGAATTTGAAGTTGGGCATTGGTATGACATAAATTTGTATGGTTGTTTTCCAGGCTTGCAAGTTAAAATTAGGAGATTTAAAAGGTGCCTTATTGGACACGGAGTTTGCAATGCGTGATGGAGAAGATAATGTTAAAGCATTATTCCGTCAGGGTCAGGTAAATTGTGGATTGATCAAGGCAGTTATTCGCTTCTCTTTAGATTTATTATATCAATTGATTTGTTTAACGGGTAAGTATGAATAGATTCTGGTAGAAAATATTAAGATACTTGTACAAATGAAATGGTTGGTAATATTGTGCTCCATATCTTTAGATTGTATACAACACTGGAAACCAAGACAAGCATTAGGCATTAGCCCTGAGTGCTCTGTAATCAACATATTGTTGATTTCGAAAGGTGCTGCCTAAATGTTGTGAAACTGCTGAGACTCAAAAGAATCATGAGAAAATTAAAAAATAAACAAGGTTGTATGAGGAATTTTCTGGAGATGTCGCATCCATTTTTAAATTATACCGTTTGCAGAAGCTTTTTTTTTCCCCGAGAAAAAAAAATCAATTATATTTATAACAGAATATACATGTTCCAGATCTTTCAAAACAGGCCTTGGCAGGCGATTTTTCAAAACTAGTTGACATTCTACATTAGTAGCTGGTTACCTAGACTATCTGCTTCAAAAAGTATGCTTTCTTTTACATCTATACAAAACCATCCTCAAAAAAGACTATTTAGCCAGCTTCAGAAGCGAAACTCCATAGCTTCAGTTTCTGTTCCATCAATGAACTCATAGAAACCAAAGTCTCCGATCTGCAATTGTAATGCTTCTTTAGAAAGTTCATCTGCCTTAGAATTGAATTCCCGCAAAATATTATGGAAGGACAGCCACTCGAAAGCCCTGAAGTTAAGCTTGATCTCTCTCATAATGAAGGCCAGATTGGGGTTTTGAATGGAAATATTACCCCTTGCCCAGTCTATTGCCATTTTGGAGTCACCAAACATTTGAAGTTTGCTCAAATTCTTTTGCTTAGCCGCCTCCAGAAGAGTCCTAAGAGCAATGAGTTCAGCTCTGTTATTTGTCCTACCACCGGGAGCGTATCTAATGTGAATGCAGTGATTATGATTGATAAAAAGGACCACCCCTACACCACACTTTGGCGGATGCCCTTGGCAGGCCCCGTCAAAATAACCCCAAGGAACAGCATAGTCAATTGGGGGGGGGGGTGATTGAGGTTTGAGTCTTTTGTTCCTTCAGATCTTCCTTGAATTCTTCTGCTATACTAAGCGTGAGTGTAGCTGTTACTTCAGGAGGGACCGACTTGTCCTTGAAGATGGCACTGTTACGTGACCACCATATATTGGAGATCATAATGCTTGGTAAACCTGCGTAAAGAGAAACTGATCTGTCCTGAATCCATTCTGTAGCATTCTTCCAGAGGTTCCTTGTTCCAGTCAGCTTTGGCCTTTAGCTGATCTTTGATCAACTTCGAGACCTGGCCTGCATAGGGGCACGAAATAAAGAGATGAGCAACTGATTCTGAATTTAATTTACAAAGAGTACATCTGTGAGGACCACAGCATCCTCTCTTTAAGCCATTATCCCAAGTCAGCAATTTATTGTTCAGAGCAAGCCAAAAGGTAATTTTGCAACGGGGAGGGGCTTTTAACTTCCACAAGGGTTTCAACCACCATGTTATGGGGGCTTCATTTCTGTCCTCTAACCAGGCTTTAGAACCCAGTTTGACCGTGTAAGACCCGTTCAAAGGTTTCTTAGACCAGCAAAGAGAGTATGCGAACTCTTCATCCAGAGAGATGAAGTTTTCACTTAAAAGAGTAATGAAGGATTCCCATTATTCAAATAGAGCCTCAGGAAGCCCTATTGAAACCACGTCCTTCCAGCCCAGTCGACCTCACAGCTAAGGGGATCCTATGCTTACATCGTACAAAGAAAATATGTTTTTATCCCTTAAGGACTGAAGGAAGGGAGGGGACAGCTTGAAATTGTTCCCTGCACCTAGCTAGGGGTCTTCCCCCTGCCAGATACTTCTCCCGTTACCAATGCACCAAACTGTCTAGTTTCATGCCAGTGGAAAGGCTTCCATCAAGGCTTTCCATACAATGGAACCCTTAGAAGACTTAATTGGAGAGCGGGACCATTCAGCAACAGATTGATTTGGGAAGTATTTCGAATTCATAACTCTGATCCAAAGCAAACTCCCTTGAGTTAATCTCCACAAATTCCTTCCGGCTAGAGCTCGAGCAAAAGGGCGAATGTCCTTTAAACCCCATCCCCCCAATTCCTTTGGGGCCGTGATAGATTTCCAACTAGCCAGGTGAATACCCCCGGGGAATTTTTGACCAGCTCATAAAAATTGAAAACTTAACCTGTGGATTTTTCCTAGAACTCCCTTGGGAATTGCGGAAATGGAGTTCCAGTACACAGGAATACTTTCTAAAACTGCTTTGAGTAACACCAGTCTTCCACCCCTGGACACTATCCTATTCACCCAAACGGAGATCCTGGCCTTCACTTTTCTGATTAACTAGCTCCAATCCTTTTTCCTATAACAATCTGGTTTTAGAAGGAAACCGAAGTACTTTAAACTTTCATTTAGAGTTTTTCTTTGAGCCGGGAAAATATTAAAAAGGGAGATCGCTTCGGCTTTAGAACAGTGGTTGAGGATAATACAAGATTTTTCCATGTTGACCATCATGCCTGTGGTGCTGCAATAGAGGTTTAGGATGCTTTTAAAGGAAGAAAGGTCCCTCTGAGATCCGACCATACTACAGAAAATATCATCCACAAACAGCAGATGAGACACTTCTTCAGATTCACAAATTCTAACCCCTCTTATAAGGCCATTGGATCGAGCCTCCTTTATCAATCTACTGAGGGCCTCAACAATAATCAGAAAGAGGAAAGGGGACAACCCTGACAGAGGCCTCTCAAGGCTCTGAAAAAATGGCACGGAGTCCCATTGACGAGGACAGCAAAAGAGGCACTCTGTAAGCATCCCATAATTCAGTTTACAGAATTCAAGTTCATCCCTATCTGAATGAGCACCAAACGCAGAAAGGTCCAATTAACTCTGTCATAGGCTTTTGATAGGTCCAGCTTAAGGATGGCCGCTTTAAGGTTTTTTTTTCTTGACAGAATGGAGAATCACTTGAACAATAGCTACTGCGTCATGAATCTGTCTATTGTGTAAAAGCCCAAACTGCTCTTCCCCTATGATCTCGCTAAGCATCGGCCTCAATCTTTTTGAGATAATCTTGGAGATTAATTTGTAGATTACGTTGCAGCATGAAGTTGGCCTATAATTCTCAAAAGATTCCGTGTTATGTTTTTTAGGGATGAGACACAGGAAAGTGGAGTTTAGAGGACTGTGAACCCTGCCCTCCCTTTGAGACTCCCTCATCACCAAGAGCAGGTCATCTTTCAGGAGATTGTAGAAGGATTTGTAAAATTCCACTGTAAACAGTAAAACCATCCGGACCCGGTCATTTTCCGTTCTGCATGGAGGAAAGGGCCAAACACAATTCAACCTCCGAGACCTCTTCTTCCAATGATTGATTCATATCTTCTGAGAAGACTGAAGGGAATTTGCCAACAGCTTCCAGTATTTCTTGGATTGGGCACCCAGCTGGGGTTGAGAAGAGTTTGCTAAAGTACCTTACACCAAGCTCTGCCTTGTCCTTGAAAGAACTTGCCATATTCCCTTCCTCATCCTTTATTTCTCAAATCGTGTTGAGATTCCTTAGATAATTAGCAAATTGGTGAAAGAATTTTGTATTATTGTCACCAGCTTTAATCCAAAGGGCCCTGCTTTTCAGACGCCACTCTTGTTCCTCTTTTTTCAACCATGAGGACCGAAGGTCCTCCAAAATTTTGAGCTCCTCTAACTGATCCCCTGAAAGAGGTCCCCCGACTAAAATCTTATATATACCTGAGAGCCTCTCTTCTGTTTCCAGCAGGTTCCGTTGCCTCTGGGCTCTCCATATGGGCAGCCGTTTTTTGATGGCCCCTTTCAGCCTTTTTAGGTTTGCTTCAAGTTGAATCATCAATGGTTCAGGTTTTAGGGGAGAGAGCTTTTCCCACGAAGAAGAAACCAGATTTCTAAAGTCCTCTTCTTCCAGCCAAACCTGACTAAATTTTAAAGGGGTTGGGGGAGAATCAAAACCAATTTGCCACTGTAAAGAAATTGGACAATGGTCCGAAATTCCTCCAATCTCAACAGAGGATTTGAATCTGATACCCATTTCCAGCAGCGCCTCTGAGACCAAAACCGATCAAAGCGAAATGGTCAAAGCAAAATGTGATTGCTCTATCCCAGGTTCCTCCCAATGCCTTTTTGGCTACTTTTCTCTTATCAAAACATTTTTTGGAATTGTTCCATGTATCTTATGTTGTTTTGAGGTTCAAGTCTCACCTTATCCTTTTGATCTAGGTTAAGCATCTTTATTGGTTTACTTGGAAATTCTTTATCAGTTTTCTCTGGCTTCAAAGTTCAAACATATCACTTGTTCTCTGGCTTCAAAGTTCAAACATATCACTTGTCAGAGGAACCCCCTGATGCTTATCACAAGAGATTTATTTATTTATCATTTTGGTTTTATGTTTAATCATTATTGGCTTGTTGGGTTTTTGGTATTTGGATATTCATAGAAACTTTTTAAAATCTTTAGCAGAAGATTCTCATTTAACAATTTTGGAAATCCGTGAGCACAAGATTCTCATTTTACAATTTTGGGATGCAGATTGTATGATAATTCCTCTTTTTTTATTGCATGAAAGAGAACTTGCTCAGTTAACATTTCAATTTTAAATTCAAAATTGTTCAGTGTACTATATAAGATTCTTTGTATGAGAGGTCTTCCGGTGTTAATAATAGTATTATGCTTTTATGAATCCAAAAGTACTATACCAGTATAAATATATATGTTTACTACGTTCATGCTTCTTGATATGCTATTGACAACAAACACCACATGCTATGAGAATCATGATTTACTAACGGTTCTAATTTCTTCAGTCCCCACTCATTTCTTTTGAGATACTCCTATGTTTTTGTAGCTAACATGGGAATAATGTTACCAGATTCATTTGAGTCGAAGGCGACACCCAAGTCTCGCTCTGCGAAGTGAGGAAACTGATTAGAGTCAACTAGACTTTGAGTGTGACCTTGCTCTGAGTCATACACATGTGTTTGACTCGTCAATATGATTCGAAGTTGCTTTTCAAACAAAAGTTAGATTGACTTGATGAGTCTAACTTGAGTCAGACCCTGTCCTCTGTTTATGAAAGACAGGATAAAGGCACATACTTGGGTTGATTTTCTGACCTGATTTCACAGTAACAGACTTGTGAATTGTGCAGAATTAATTATGTTTTGTAGTATGCAGTATCATCTGTGTACTCGAAAACAAGTTATTTTATTATTATTTTTTTGAATTAATGCTGCATATGAATCATGCCAAACTTGGCCAACTTATAATTTAGGGCTCTATGTGTGCCGGGGCTTGAACCTAGGTCATTAACATAGTGACGCCCCACCCCAAACACTAGAGCACAGCTTGGTTGACATATAATAAATTATTATATTAAATGTACATTGTAAACTTTAATGTCACTAAAAAAACCACCTATTTCTCCCTAAATATAGTGCAAGGTTGCCAAAGCGCGGAGCGGAGCAAGAGCGTCGATAGCGTCATTTTCCAAAAAACCTCAGGAGTGGAGCATCCCGAGACTGCCTTATATATATATTACATTATATTATATTGCATTTATATTAAAAAAAACATGCAGAATGCAAATTAGTTGCAAAATATTTAAAAACATGCATATTTGTGCTACTTGTAGATGAATACTACATTATTATGAAGTTAGAAATGCCATCCATAGTACATAAATGGGAAGAACATTTACATGACAAGCAATGTTCCACCATTGCTTATATTGGGATCCTCATCATTAGTATCATCCATAGTTATCATAACCCGACCAGTCATCGAACCAATTGACCACAAAAATGTGAACTGGACTGGAACAAGTAAAAAATTGGATCAAAAAACCGGTCGACCAAAAAATACATAAAATATTCAAATTTTGAAAAAAACATATATATTCATATGCATCCATAGGAGTCCAAACCATTGTACACAAATATGCAAAGTCTTTGATGTATATAGCACGTAAGGGTGTAGATAACCAAAATAGCATCGAGTGCAATCCATGTCTGAATCAAAATACATCAACAAAGAGGCTCTAAATGGCCTCTAAAGTCCAAAAAAAATCATGCTACAACAAATAACTACATATCATCAAAATCATTGACTATATTAGGATCTTCATTATCAGTGTCACCCTCCAAGCATTAAAATAAGATAAAAAAAGCTTAGCATGCCTAATAAATGATTTTACTTGAGTGAAGGGTACATTTTTACTAGGGTCATGACAAAAGAGTTCAACAATCAATGCCACCAACATCGAGGTATGTAGAGGGCTTGGTGCTCTTGATTAAATGCCAGTTCCATACCCTCGTACATGATAGAATTCAGTGGAAACGTAGCAAACCTGCCAATCCTGAAAACTGTTAATTCTGCTGAATTTTCAACGGGACCTAAAATTCTACTTTCTCCATATGAAGTCCAATGAGGTTGGAACCACTCTCAAACATTCTAAAACAATTAATGGTAATGTTAAAAATTTAAGTAAAAGTGACATTTTCCTTTATCTTTCATTTTCAGTGACATTCTCCTTTATCTTTCATTTTCATCCTTTTGCTTTAAGAATTTAATATTACCCTTAATTACTAGGGTGGGTGAAATGGAGGGGGGGATATGTTTAAATAGCGTCAGTAGGGCCCTAGGAGTAGTTATTAAGCAACCCCTCTTTAATTTATTGTTTTTTTTTTAATTTGAAATCCGTGGGTCCCTAGTCACGTCGTATGGAACCAGTCGGTTCGGTGCCTAAAGGCTGGTTCAATATCGAACCGGTTTGAAACAATGATTCAGATCAGTTTTGGTCCAAAACTGGTTGGACCGGTCGGTTCCACGGGCTCCAGTCCAGTTTCGATAACAATGTCATCCTTCATCCTTTGCCTCTACCCAATTTTGATGAAACTGCCTAATCCAGCCTTAAAATATGGTAGAAAAAGCTTAACATGCCTAATCGATGATTTTGGTTTGAGTGAAGTGTACATTTTTTCTAAGGCCATGACAAAGAAGTTCAACAATCAACATTGGCAACATTGGGGTACATAAAGGGTTTGGTGCTCTAGATTAAATGCCAATCACATACCTTGATACATGATAGAATCCAATGAAAATGCTGCAATCCCATAAATTTCGAAATCATGAAAACTGTCTACTGAATTTTGAATGGGATTTGAAATTCTACTCTCTCCATATGATGTTAGGGACCTAACCCCTCAAGTGGGTAGAATAATATATTTTCATGTAATAAGGGTCAATATTAACAAGGCCTAACAATAAGGAGGAATAAGTCAATTGTAAGAAGACCTAATAGAAGCTTCCACTTCTAGAAGTATCTTCCTCTAGATTGTTCTTTTGGATAGATAGATTTAGTATAAATAAGAGTAGAGGGCATGAGAAGTTTTGTCTTGGATATTATTGTAATAGAGCTCTGCTCTGTTGGAGGTTGCCCCCTTGAAGACGTAAGTGAAAATTACTCTCAGTAATCAAAGTGCTCTTTCTGGTGTTATTTTGGTATTATTGTGGTATTGTTATGGTTATATCATTGTTTCTCTGCCATTTCTAGCTAATTATTTATGTTCTGCATACTATTTTATAACTGAAATACTACAAGTGGTATTAGAGCACCTTCCTTGACAGAAAATTGTGGGTTAAATTATTTTTCCGGGTAGAGATGTATTTCAGCATCTTAAAGCTACAAAGATTCGTCGTTACGTGCATAAACCCACGGTCGGGGATTCATACACGCAGGAAATACAATTGGTACTTAAGCGCACATCTGTTGGCCACCCTTGTAACCCTTGTTGGTACCCCTTCGAGTGGTAGCGCATTAGACAACACCTGTATACAGTTCGACCTAGATCTCCTAAAGCCCTCCATAGATAAACTGATGGGCCGCTTGACTGCTATAGCCTATAGTGCCATCGAGAACAACACTCAGGAAGATACTATCTAGTACTTGGGTAGTCGGGTAGTACGGATAAGGGAACGATCTAGCCTCCTTAGTTGGTGCCCTAAGATATTGGGCCGAGTACTACTGTTGGACCCCGCATGTATATCAAAGAGTTATAGCACAGGGCAAACCCTTGTCTGTAGAACCCTTGAATACCCTAACCCTTGGGACGGAAACAAAAACAGAACATAGAAGATCTATTGCCGCACAACTGTGTCTCCTGCATTCGGGTTGCGAATTTACTACACATTTTGCCCTGCTAAGCATTTGGGCATTTCGTCACTGCAACATTCTTCAGATCGAAGTATATTGAGAGTCTGGATGTTGTTGGCACCATTATTTGAGACCTATCCCGTTGGATTCCTCTTTTCTCCCTGATCGCAGTCATACCTTTCCTTTTTAACATTTTTTTTCTAGTGGACCCGAGCCCGTCTCAGCTTCCCCATTTTTCCACCTATTCCATTCTATTTCTCTTCTTGCCCCGATTGTCGTGGTACCTATCACTTATAAGTCCTTTTTGTGGTCCCACCCACCCATTTTTCCTTACTTACACTCCCCCTCTCCAAATGGCCACCACTCGCAACCAAGATCTGAACGCTTCCATCAATCAAATGACCTTTGAAATTGCCTCTACCAATTCTTGCCTTGCACAATTAGAAACCCACGTCGAGCACAAATTTGACACCATCGACGCCAAATTCATGAACCAATTTAACACCCTCCAGTTTGTTGTCAACCAATTGTTGAACCGCTCTTCGGGTCCTTCCTCCTCGGACCAACCCAATGCTGCTGAATCTTCTCATTCTCTGCATCTTCAATCCAACTCCTTTCAGCGTGACCCCCGTCTTCCCTGTGTCGAGGTCAATAAATTTGATGGCTCTGATCCTACGGGTTGGGTCAGTCAAATGGAGCATTATTTTTCTTTTCATGGTATTACTGATGAATTGGCCAAACTTCGCTATGCTGTCCTCTATCTAGATCCTGAGCGATGGCAATGGTTGCAATGGCGTAAAAATTCACGTCAAGGGTATATTGCCTCGACCCAGTTTGTTGCTGATCTCTATGATCGCTTTGACACCGATACCCACTATCTTGATCGTTTGACCAAGTTGAAACAGTGAGGCACAGTGGAAGACTTTATTTCTGCTTTTGAGCATTTGGCCTTTCAAACCAAGGGCATGTCAGATGCTTTCTTCCGTGAATGTTTTATTAGTGGCCTAAAGGATGAAATCCGATCCTAGGTTCTCATGGCCCACCCTCAGACTTGGTTGGAAGCTACTAAACATGCTAAAGAAGCCCAACAAGTTGTTTTTTCCCATAACAAAAAACCCTCTTTTGTTCCGCGCCCTCGCCCCACTAATCCTAACCCCCCTGCCACCCCCCTCAAGGTCCAGAAATTAACTCAGGCTGAAATGGCTGAACGCCAATTGAAGGGTCTTTGCTATAATTGTGATGAAAAATATTTTCTAGGGCACAAGTGTAAGGAACAAAAGCTTTTTATGGCCATTTCCGGAGATGTTCTTGAAGATGTGACAGTTCCAAATTGTTGAAGAGCCATCCCTTCCTGATGCTACCCCGGAGCCCGCTGACCCACCTGAAGTTGAACCACTCATTTCCCTGCATGCTCTCACTGGTTTCTCTGCTCCCCAAACCCTCAAGCTCATTGGCTATATTAAGAATAGGAAGGCCATCATCCTAGTTGACAGTGTTAGCACCCACAATTTTATCCATCGTCGCATTGCCCAGGAAACCAATTGCTATATCCGTGGTGTCAATAACTTTCAAATCATGATAGCCAATGGTGGGTCCATGAAATGTGGTGGGCGTTGTGAAAATGTATGTCTTCAGATTGGACATTACCACCTGAAATCTCATATGTTTGCCATCGAAATGGGCGGGTGTGACATTGTGCTAGGTGTTGAATGGTTACGCACTTTGGCATTTTTATGGATTTTAAGGAATTAACCATGCAATTCCAACAAGAGGGACAAAGGTATCACTTCCAAGGTCTCACAGCTGGTTCTCCTGAGATCATTAGTTCCTATCGCATGGAAAAAATCCTCAAGAAAGGCCACTCCGGTATTATTGCTCAACACCATTCTATTCAGGCGGTTGAGACACCCTTTGTGCATCCTGACCTCCAGGCTATTCTCTCCAAACACCAAGCTATTTTTTCCACTCGTCAGGGACTTTCGCCTTCTCGTGGTGTTCATGATCATTCCATTCCTGGCAATCTTCCTCCCAATGTTCGCCCTTATTGTCATCCCTTTGCCCAAAAGAATGAAATTGAGAAAATACTGTAGGAATTGCTCCAAGCGGGTGTTATTCGCCCCATTACCAGCCCTTATTCTTCTCCCGTGGTCATGGTACTTAAGAAAGAAGGTACTTGGCGCATGTGTCCCGACTTTCATGCCCTCAATAAACTAACCATCAAGGACAAGGTTCCCATTCCTGTCATTGATGATCTCTTGGATGAGTTAAGTGGTGCTCTGTATTTCACCAAACTTGATCTGCGTTCAGGCTATCACCAGATCCATATGCAAGACGCTGACATCCCCAAAAATGCTTTTTGAACTCATCAGGGTCACTATGAGTTCTTGGTCATGCTATTTGGCCTATGTAATGCCCCCTCCACCTTCCAAAGCCTCATGAATCATGTCTTTCGTCCTTTTCTCCGTCATTTTGTCTTAGTTTTCTTTGATGATATTCTCATCTACAATAAAACTTGGCAATCCCATCTTGCCCATGTGGATCAAGTTCTTCATCTACTCTCTCAGCATCAACTTTTCCCCAAACACTCTAAATGTGCCTTTGGCGCCTCAAAAGTTGAGTACTTGGGTCATATTTGTTAAATTTATAGTAGCTGCAAGAGCCATTCTCCGGGAGGATGGCAAAGACCCTAGCTGAGATCTAGGGCCCCCAAGTGCACCCATGGGGTTTCTTGGTCTGGGACCAAGCAACTAAAGCCCCTAGACATGTTTAGGGCTTCTGGAAAAGTCCAGGGTACCCATGCCTGGGGCATGGGTTGATCCTTGGTCTTGTACCTTGGTGGATAAGATCCCTGAGAGGGCCCCCAGTAGACGACTGGGGTTCTTGGTTTGGTACCAAGCAGTAAAGACCTCTGAGAGGGCCCCTAATATACGACTGGGGTTCTTGGTCTAGAACCAATGGTATATATGTCATGTCAGGGAAAGTGTCGGCGAGGGTTCGGAAGAGATCTTCTCGGCGACATCAGCGGAAAATGTCGGAATATGTCGGAATATGTTGGCAAGACCTCAAAAAAATACAAAAACAATCATTTTTTTTCAATTTTTTTAATTTTTTTTAAACTTGTAAAGCAACAACAACATCAAATAAACACTTTTCTACATCAATATGAAAATACAACCAATAAATAAGATGCATAAGATGTCAAGTGGTCACATATCGTTACTAAACTGAAAATTCTGAAACATGTTCCTGATAGGATGATAGTAGATACAAAATCACATCAACTGATCAAAATAAATGTATCCCATGAGATGAATCATCATGAGGCATCTAGATACTAAATAGTACATGATAAAATGAAAATGATAGATCATAGGAATCCAAATCATTGATTCCCTCTATGTCGTGGTGTTGTTGCTGCTCTAGCCCTTTTACGGGTAAAGGGCACCAATTTTCCTCTGGAA
>WSFP011449742.1:0-19876 GCA_009831015.1 Picea engelmannii
TTGTTCACAAATTGCACATGCAATGGAAGGAGTATCTTTCATTTGTTTCATGTAGGTCTGTCTTGCATTTTTCTTTCGCAGGGAAGTATGGGTAGAAATTGTTTCCTGGTTTTCATTGCTACTACTGCATGGTGTTTCTTGTAGACCATGAACTGACACAGTTGCATGACCATTATGGGATATGTGATCGCACCTGTTTATATTTTGTTCTACACAAACAAATTTATTTACATTGTGATATGGGAGTTTCTCTCTAAAATGAAGTGTAGCAATGCATTTTTTTCTCTCGTGCATGAAATTTTTCAAGTTGTGGTAACTTACTCTACGTTTCTTGCCCAAGGGCAGGATGAGTTGGTGGCAACTGGGATGAATTTCACTCTCACCCAGCTTCTGAGAAACTAGTTTACGTTTTTTGTTCAATGCCTCTATGGTCTTATCACAAGACGGACGAATTTGACGAATATTGTTTTTCAAATTGTGATAAGTTACTCTACGTTTTTTTTCTAAGCCCTCTATGGACTCATCACAACTGTCATGAATTTTACGCATGTTTTTTTTGTTCAATCCATGTCTGCCCATATAGCAACCGGGAGGAGTTTCATTTTCACTAAAAATCATTCCACGCCTATGTAGATTTGATGTCGTTTGGGTGGCATGGACAATCAAACCGGAACTACCGATATGTCCAAGCAAAGGTTCATAATAGATATGTGTTGTATATATTTTCAACTAGAGGATGTCAATTGTTCGATCGTAGTTTGAATCAGTAACCCAGGAATAGACAGTGCCATCTGGCAAGGGCGACCACACCTGGATTATCACCCTGAATATCATAGACAACCATTGCAATCAGAATCTGCAACCCTCCATATTCCCTTTTTCATATGGAATCGCCATGTTCACAAGCTATTCTTGCCAACTTCCAACTGCCGACATATTTTCTACGAGAAATGGGCAAAGGTGCTGATGCAAGCACCTAAAAGCCTATTGGTTGCCACCTATAATCACATTGAAAAAGGACTGTACAGTGTAAAGACTCAATGACTGAACATCAAACCCCACTGCCACCAAACAACAAATTGCATTGAACAGACTATCTCCACAACTAGAGACAACATTTGTTGCTAGCTGTAAACCATGGCAATCTATGCCATGCAAAATCCTTTTCCATTGCGATTGAAGGTCTTTGCAAATAACGAACAAGTAAATACGAGGACCTTCTATATTTCATATGGACATTTTTCTGTACAACAGTGGTTCATAATGGCCACTGAGGGCATTGGCATCATGGAACAAGATGCAATATGGATTGTCAGGTGCAGTTTTGTTGAATAGTAGATATCTTGTTTTTCTTGTCAATGACCATATCCCAACTGATATATTCAGCCAGTTAGACAACCACCGCATACAAAATGTATCTCCCCAAAGTCCCCTCTCATGTGCAGACATAACTGGAGATGCAGACAACCACATCCTTGAAAAATACGTACCGACATCATGTATTCCATGCAACTACCGAAGAAAATTAGATTCGAGCTCGTACTCATACGATTGTAAAGCCTCAACATTTCCATTTTTAAAACAGGACAAGAAATAATCTATCAATCCATTGTGTAGCTTGGTTGATGAATAGAGGAAATGCAATAGAACCTGGAATGTATTGAAAAGGAAATCCCCAACAGTATACGAGAATGTATCCAATCTAAAAATCCCATTGCTATGAAAATCCATGTCAATGTTGTCATGTATAATGGACTGTGTATCTATTTCAAACGACTCAACATCTATTACTTCTTTCATTTCTTCAACTGTCATTTTCAAGCTATTTGCTACATACTTTCAGTTTCTATGAAAACAGAGAAAAGCATGGGAAAAAAATAAGAGGTAGCAAAATAAAAAAGGAAAGCAAAATAGGGTACCAATCCCCGTATGTATCTTTCAACCTTCTTCTTCTCAACTTGAATCACCCCTAGTCCCCATGACAGATGAGAAGAAAACAGATCGACACTGGAAACTGAACCAAACAGGAGAAAGAATGGAAATAAATAAAACCATAACTTTACTCAACAGAAAGAGAATAGGTAGACGTAGTTTTCCGACCCATAGAATAAAATCATACCCTATGTCTACACCCCGCCTGATGGTTCCCTCTTCTGATAGCTCCCAACCACTTTTCATAAATCCCTCTACATTTCAATTTTCGAAAAATCTAAGGACGCGACAGCCCGCATATGAAGACGCATTCTTTCCAGGAATAGAAACCAAGAGCACAGACAAAGATGGTCTGCAACAGAATTTTGAGGCAGGGACTCCCACCATTGAAAAACAACAACAACAGGGAAACTTACCCATCAACAAAGGATGACAAGATCTCAGCCCCAAAAACTGCAAACCGCAACAACAGGTCCAACAACTTGCAAAGTTGAAGAACAACAAACTAGTGAACAACCACGAAGAGATCGAACTATAAGTGCAGGACCTTAACTTTGAAAAGTTGAATCAAACAAGAACCAGAATCATGGAACAAAATAGCGAACAAGGATCAACCACTCCAATAGCGATGCCAACCATGAACGAAACTGTGTCGCAACGCATCTGTACAATAAACATTTAAGACTGGCAGAGATGTTAGGTAAAAAGTTAAGACTCTCAGGACTATCGAAGTGCGTAGGCCTGTGCAAGCATTTAAGAAAATATGCAACGTGGCACGCATGTTCTCTTGAAGAACGCAACAATAAAGAAAAAATCACACATAGTAATTTGGTAGAGAATGTATTCTACCCAACACAAAATGCTAAGGGAAACATTCGAACTAATGAGCAAGCATTAATCCACCTTCGACCAATACATAATAAAATATATGATTCAAAAAGACCAAATACTTTGGATATGCCAACATATTTCACATTGGGAATAATGAAGGCGGAAATAAGACCTCCAATCCATTGTCCAATCAGATCTTGACAAAAATGATACTTTTTATTATATAAAAATTGATGTTTTCACTTCCCTTGTTCTAACAATAGACAATATGGAAATATTTATGGTCAATGCACAATCTTATACCAGGTCAACGATTTATCGATCGCTATAGTCCCTTTATGCCTACAACAGGGACTAATAATGCCAAAGACCTTTTAACAACCCCCTTAAAAATGCATACTTAAATAATGCCAAAGACCTTTTAACAACCCACTTAAAAATGCATAATTATATTGAAATGACACTATATTGGTATTGTATTTTTTTTATATTGTTGTAGCAACACATTGTCTAGAAGGGAAACCAAGACCTCCTTTTCCCTTTTAATTCATTATTACACTTATTTATTAGTGCTAAACCCACCTATTAATGATAAAAATAATTTTTAGCCATTCACTTTATAATGGTGCAAAAATGTTTAAAGTGGTGTTGCTTCAATGTTTTGTAACATATAATAGCCTAATATGCCCCAAGGGCCCACCTCAAATTCATGTCAATCACACATCACTTAACCCTACCATCTTTAACTTGATTGGAGATTTGGGTTAATGGAGGGCCCAACTACAAAGTCAACCATTGACTTTGTAGTTGGGCCCTTCAATGACACGAATCTACAATTGGGTTACATAATATGACTTAACTCATCTCCATGTGCACACGAGTTTCCCACCATTTCTCTTATGTGTTATGGAGAAACGTCTTTCCAATCGATTTGGAACCACATTATGCTGATTAACTAGGTAATGGGGAGGTTTACTGGCAATTTTAGTCGAATCTCTCCCCTTCATCTTGAAATTTTTGTGAATTATTTTCATTCACCCAAGAAAATCAATAGTGATGCCTAATTTATAAAAATTGAATCCTTTCCTGCCAAGTAACTTAGCACCCACCACTCATGATCATTTCTCTGAGTGAAGCCCTACCAATGCCATCCCAAATCACATAAAACAAAGCCACGTGCATGCTATGAAAGAAAAAATGTTGGTTGCAAACTTGATTTTCTCATAATGAGAGCTATAATCAATTTTAGCGTGTCAAAACTTAGCCCACTACTACAATACAGTAGCCAAGTATTATCTCTAGCATTGTCATGTAGTGTACTACTTTCCAAAAAAAGATTAAGTTTCTATAATATAGAACATGATACTTTTGGAGTTTTGGAATTGTTGTACTTTATGTTACCATAGTCATGATTAACAACAAACCTTATCCATCATACACTAAGCCAGTTATTGATGCAGGTAAATGGTTTCATGCTCCAGGATGACGAGCATGCGATGCCATGAGCATACCTTGGAAGTTGGCATATATCTTACCTCTGATAGGTAGCTTTCCAATGACCTCATATTCGTGCTATCACACTATCCCCAAACGCTTGCAGCATTGAATGAATTAATTACCTGTAGCTGTTGCCAAAGACTTGACGTATATAAGATGCTATAAATTCATTACAATTAAAATGAGCCACGAACCAAGGGCTGAGAATTACTTGCAATGAATTTACGATTAAAATCCTTACCAATCGACCATTAAGCCAACACAAAAGCAGGAGATCGGACTTTGAAGAATCTCAGTATAAAAGGGGGAAATTTGGATTATCTCGAACCTTACGAAAAAAGCTCACCGATTATCTGGTAAGCTCAGTGCATAAGGGGAAATTTGGATTATCTTGGACCTTCCCAATAGATCTTGTCGATTATCTAATATTCTTTTTCATTCGGATTCTTGTGATTCTTTGGCACTGGAGCAATTTGGATTATCTCATACCTTGCCAATAGATCTCGTCGATTATCTAATATTATTTTTCATTCGGATTCTTGTTATTTGTTTGGCACTGAAGTAATGAATGTTTTTTTTTTTTTTAAATAAAAAAGTGTCGAAGTCTTAAGGGATTTGTTATGCTCATTCTTTTTTTATGCTTTTTTTGAACTCGTTCTGCACATCGAACCTATGTTTAACTACAAAGTTGTCTTGATCATTGCTAGATCCATTCAGATCTAACAATCAACGCTCAGTCTACTCAATCCAACGATTATAATCATTAATCATTTCACTTGATCAACGATTCCCAATTTTTGTTGGAACAATTATAAAGAGACTCTATGAACCATTCCATAACTCTTCCCGTGCATCTCATAAATTATAAAATAAAAATGATATAAATAATTTAATTTAAAAAAAATTAATATAAAAATATATATTTTTTTAAATAATATAGTATAAACTAAAATAAATAATTATGTGTTATTCTATATATGTAACTAGCAACAACCACTTTTATGTAAAAAAGATCAACCACTTTTTACATAAAAGCGGTTGTTGCTAGTTGACAACCAACATGCCTCAAATAACATTAATACATTAAATATATTAAATTCATTAATGTATTAAATGCATTAATGTATTAATGCATTCATGTATTTATGTATTAATACATTAATGTATTTAATGTATTAATGTATTTAATACATTAATTTATTAAATACATTAATGTATTAATACATAAATACATGAATGCATTAATACATTAAATACATTAATAGATTAAAGCATTAATAATAATTAATACATTAATACATTAGTAAAGCATTATTAATACATTAATATATTAAATTCTTTAAATACATTAAATACATTATTGTATTTAATATTTTATAAATAAAAACATAAATATTGATATTAAAACATTAATATGAATTAATACATTTAAAAAGTATCAATATATTATTAAAATATTAATCTATTAATAAGACATTATAATAATGTATTAACTCATTATCATAAATGTATTAATAAAACACTAACAAATACATTATCTAATAATTTATAATAGTATATTAACTCATACTTTAATAATGTTTTATTAATATCTTACCTTATTAATATATTAATACGGTATTAATGATGTATTAATGTTAAAGTAATACATTATTATAAAATAATAATATATTATTATTATTAATATATTATTATATAATAATAAAGTAATACATTGATAAGGTAATACATGAATAAAACATTAATACATTAAAAAGGTATTAAAGTGATAAAAAAATATTAAATTATAATTTTAAAATTATTATATTAAAGTACTAATACATTAATAAAATATTTACACAATAATAAAGTTATACATTAATAAGGTGATGATATATTAATAAAATAAAGATACATTAATACTTTAATAATATATCACTCGAATTAATATATTATAATAATGTATTAACTCATTATTATAATGTTAAAATATTTTATAAATAACATATTTATAGATTATTAATTAATGTATTAATAAAGCATTAACAAATACATTGAGTAATAAATTATAATAGTATATATTAAATCATTATTATTGTATTTAAATATAATATAGTTAATATATTTATATATTCTTAATTAATAAATTAATGTATTAATAAAATATTTATACATTATGAAATTATACATTAATAAATTATTAATACAATATTGTTAATTAATACATTAATAAAACATTAAAACATTAAAAAATATTTAATTTATAATAATACATTAATATATTGAAGTAATAAAGTACAAATACATTATTACATAAATAGAAAACATTGACCATCACCATCACCATCACCATGGTTCAAAGTGATAGCCTATGCTTCATCATTCACCATTAAGAAGTTTTTGTCACATTGCGACGTTCAAAAATGTTCATCACATCACGACATTGGGAAATGTTCATTAGAGTGCAACATTTCGAAATGTTAGTCACAATGAGATGTATGGAATCATGTTCTACTTTTTAGAAAATGATTTATATTTTTCCTAAGGACATTGATAACAAAAGGGAAATGTTTGTCATATTGTAACAATGTGACATTGGGAAATGGTTGTCACATTGCGACGTTGGGAAGTGTTCGTCAGAATGCGATGTAGGGAAATGTTTATCATAATGAAATGTTAGTCACAATGCAATGGAAATGTTAGTCACAATGAGATGTATGGAATCATGTTTTACTTTTTAGACAATGATTTATATTTTTCCTAAGGACATTGATAAAAAAGGGGAAATGTTCATCACATTGCGATGATGGGAAACGTTCATCACAATGCGACATTGGGAAATGGTCGTCACATTGCAATGTTGGGAAATGTTCGTCACAATGCGACGTAGAGAAATGTTCATCATAATGCAATGTTTGGAAACATTTGACACAGTGTAGAATCATCTTTTACTTTTGTGACATTAGGAAAATGGTTGCTAGAATGTCCTTAGGAATGTGACGCCCATTAATAAGTTTTAATTGTTTAAAGTTTCAAGTTTTTAATGATATATTAAATTATTTGTATTGATAATGAAATAGTGTATAAAGTTGTTTGAAGTTTTATATTTATTTAAATAGTGGTTAGAGTTTTAATAATATTGTGTAAAGTCTTAAGTTTTATATGTGTATGAAAGGTTCGTCATAGTGTTATAATATGGAAATTATGTATTTGAAATTGTGTTTTACTAATTTGTATTTTTACCATACATTTTATGGAAAGTTATAAATCATTTTATACAAAGTAAAAGATGATTCCATACATCTCATTGTGACTAACATTTCCCAACGTTGCACTCTGACGAACATTTACCTATGTCGCGATGTGACGAAGTTTTGGAACGTTGCAACATGAAAAAAAATTATTGACACCACATTCTAATGGTAGTTAGAATGTCCTTAGGAATGTGATGACCATTATATCAATAAATTTTTAATTTATATCATGTCGTCGGGAAATGTTCATCACATAGTAAGGGCTAACCATGGGTATCACATCGCAATGTTCCTATAAGGATATGTTGGGTTTAGTGACATTGTAAGACTATACCACATAGCCTATTTATTTATGGTAATCTAAAATAGAGAAATTCATTAGGAGTTATGTTTAAGTGAGATGTTTGAGAATGTTGATGTTTCATTATGATATTTAATTAGGTTGGATTATAAGGAGTTGGTATGTTTCTCAATGGTTATGTCTCATTGTGACATAGATGAAGGGTTGGGATATGTTGCAAGAATTATATCAACATAACCATGGCTAACACCAAATTAAAAAAATATGGTAGAATTTTCATACTGCAATAGCAAGGTATGTCCACAACATTGTGACATTGGATTATGTAAGATTGCATCTCTTTGTGTTGTTGGTGAAAGGTTTTGTTCACATGCCATGTCGGGATATGTTCGTGACGTTGTGATGTCAGTTAATGTTGATCACATTGCAACGTTGGGTTTCATTAGATTGCAATATCAAGTTATGTTTATCACAATGCAACTTTAATACATTATGAAATGGATGTTTTGGCCAAATTTTTTGAGAAAAATTCAAATGAAAATTTTCATTTGTAACAAAGATACAAATTTTGAATTAAGATAATATATTACATGGATGGAAACTTCCTTACAATGTGATGCAAATTAAAACTTTAACATAGTTTATTGGATTGGAGGTAAATTAAAATTTTAATTAACTATATAAATTTTACAATATCTAAAATAAAAATAAATATGCATATTGTCTTAAACCTAATCCTAATTCACATAGAAGATATTGGTTTTGAATGTAGAAACATTAAACATGATATTTAAAACACTATCAATAACAATAAACATAACATAGTATTAATTAATAATTATGACTATATTATGTATAATAACAACAAAATAATAACTATTTTTTTAATAAATATAATTATAACTAATAATAACTAATTAATAAAGTATTATTAATACTTTATTTAAGAATTTAATATAATATTATTATATATCAATGTGGTTATTAATATAAAATAATATTAATAATATTAGCAATAAATATTATTATTAATAATTAATAATAACAAACACAATTAACACCATTGTATATTAATAATAACTACACTAATCAACCTTAACCCTAATAATGATAACCCATTTATTTCAATATATGCAAACAAATTCATTTTATAGTTGTCAATTTAATCACAATGAGGTAAGTTTTAAGTCTTGATTTTGGAATCTAAGGTGAAAAGGTTTTCAAAATAGGAAGAGACCATATATTTGCTCATTGCTAGATCAATCAGATCAACTCAATATTTGTTTCTATTGTCATTGCTATGTTTTTCCTTCCATAAACTTATTTGTAATGTGTTTTTAAAATGATAAAGGTAGACGGTGGATTGCTAACTCTGCATATCCTTCCTTTCTTGAGTTTGTTTATTTCTGATTCGAATCATAACGTAATGTGAATGGTTGCCCAATTTATAATGACACGGGAAAAAAAGGGAAAATACCATATATTTATATTTAAGATGCAATCACATGGTTTTTTTCTTCTGCTCATATCCAAAAAAAAATCCTACCGAAAACATTGTTCAAATTCTATACCATATATAATATTTGCCAACACTAAATCAGTGATAATACTTGCCAATATTAAATCACTGATAGGAACTAGATTTTAAAACAATCAAACAACTCGGCGTTGTCGTCCTATCCAACAACCCGGTATCAAGTACGTTAAAGTTTATTCAAATTCTACATAAGCATAATAAATATCTACCAATTTTAAGTCTTTATGTCACTGATAGGAATTGGATTTTAAAACACTCCAATAGTTCCGCACTGTACAATGTTATTTAAACACAACTCAAGATTTCCTAAAATTTTCTTTATTTCATTCATTGTTGTTCTACTTGCTCGATGCCCATCCAGTGTTGAGTTGATCGATTCATCGCTATCGTTCTAGTCATCAGTCTCATTCTTGATGTAGCAAAAATAAACGCCCAACGGTGGTCCAAGATCATTACTACCAGCAAAACCTCTCATTCTCTTTGAACAAAGTGAAAACTGTGGTCGTCACATTGTGACGTTGAGAAATGTTTGTCACAATGTGACATATGGAAATGTTCATCATAATGCAATGTTTGGAAACAATTGACACATTGTAGAATCATCTTTTAAGGAGTTTCACATATGTTATTAAGATAAAACCACTAATAACCCCATTACACTAAGACTACTAAATAATTAATTAAAAGTAAAACCTAATTAACTAAACCCCAAAAAAAAAAAAAAAAACTAAAAGAAAACCACTACTATTAAATAACTAAGTAAGAGTAAAACCTAACAAATTACCTAAAACCCTAAACAAATAATATAAAGCCTCGTTTAAACTAGTTTTTATACTTATACACACTAGCTATTATTCGCAAAACCCTGATTTAAATTCCATTATTATTAAATCCCATTAATATTAAATTATTTTCTGAAAATAAAGACAGCCGACTCAATTATATAAATTTTAATTGTCTTGCATTTATAGTATTAATTGTTGATGATCAGCTAGCTCTAACTTGACGATTAGTCCTGATGATGAATCTTGATTTGGATTCGAAATGTCGACGACAAAATGATACCAACTGTGGATTATCCGAAAAACATATGTGAAACTCCTCACCACAGAAACTTAAAAACAACAAGGTCGTCAGAATGCGGCGTCAAGAATGTTTTGTCACATTGCGACATTTGAAACTGTTCTTCATAGCGTGACATTGGGAAATGTTCGTGAGAGTGCGACGTTGGGAAATGTTAGTCACAATGAGATGTATGGAATCATTTTTTACTTTATAGAGAATGATTTATATTTTTACTAAGGACATTGATAAAAAAAGGGAAATGTTCATCACATTGTCATGACAAGAAATGTTCGTCACAATGCGACATTGGGAAATGGTCGCCACATTGCGACGTTGGGAAATGTTTGTCATAATGCAACGTAGGGAAATATTCATCATAATGCAATGTTTGGAAACACTTGACACAGTTTAGAATCATCTTTTACTTTTGCGACATTGGGAAAATGGTCGTTAGAAAGTGTCGTCAATAAGTTTTTGTCACATTGCGACGTTCGTAAATGTTCATCACATCGCGACATTGGGAAATGTTCGTCAGAGTGCGACATTTTGAAATGTTAGTCATAATGAGATGTATGGAATCATGTTCTACTTTTTAGACAATGATTTATATTTTTCCTAAAGACATTGATAACAAAAGGGAAATGTTCATCACATTGTAACAATGCAACATTGGGAAATGGTCGTCAAATTGCGACGTTGGGAAATGTTCATCAAAATGCGAGGGAAATGTTCATCATAATGCAATGTTAGTCACAATGCAATGGAAATGTTAGTCACAATGAGATGTATGGAATCATGTTTTACTTTTTAGACAATGATTTATATTTTTCCTAAGGACATTGATAACAAAAGGGAAATGTTCATCGCATTGCGACGATGGGAAACGTTCGTCACATTGCGACATTGGGAAATGGTCGTCACATTGCAATGTTGGGAAATGTTTGTTGCAATGCGACGTAGGGAAATGTTCATCTAAATGCAATGTTTGGAAACACTTGACACGGTGTAGAATCATCTTTTACTTTTGTGACGTTGGGAAAATGGTCACTAGAATGTCCTTAGGAATTTGACGCCCATTAATAAGTTTTAATTATTTAAAGTTTCATGTTTTTAATGATATATTAAATTATTTATATTGATAATGAAATAGTGTATAAAGTTGTTTGAAGTTTTATATTTATTTAAATAGTGGTTAGAGTTTTAATAATATTATGTAAAGTTTTAAGTTTTATGTGTGTATGAAAGGTTTGTCACAGTGTTATAATATGGAAATTATGTAGTTGAAATTTTTTTTTTACTAATTTGTATTTTTACCATACATTCTATGGAAAAGTATAAATCATTTTATACAAATTAAAATATGATTCCATACATCTCATTGTGACTAACATTTCCCAACGTCGCACTGTGACGAACATTTCGAAAGTTTTTGGAACATCGCAATGGTCGGGAAATGTTCATCACATAGTAAGGGCTAACCATGGGTATCACATCGCAATGTTCCTATAAGGATATGTTGGGTTTAGTGACATTGTAATATTATACAACATAGCCTATTTATTTATAGTAATCTAAAATAGAGAAATTCATTACGAGTTATGTTTAAGTGAGATGTTTGAGAATGTTGATGTTTCATTATGATATTTAATTAGGTTGGATTATAAGGAGTTGGTATGTTCCTCAATGGTTATGTTGCATTGTGACATAGATGAAGGGTTGGGATATGTTGCAAGAATTATATCAACATAACCATGGCTAACACCAAATTAAGAAAATATGGTATAATTGTCATATTGCAATAGCAAGGTATGTCCACAACATTGTGACATTGGATTATGTAGGATTGCATCTCTTTGTGTTGTTGGTGAAAGGTTTTGTTCACATGCCATGTCGAGATATGTTCGTGACGTTGTGATGTCGGTTAATGTTGATCACATTGAAACATTGGGTTTCATTAGATTGCAATATCAAGTTATGTTTATCACAATGCAACTTTAATACATTATGAAATGGATGTTGTGGCCAAAATTTTTGAGAAAGAATCAAATGAAAATTTTCATTTGTAACAAAGATACAAATTTTGAATTAAGTTAATATACTACATGGATGGAAACTTCCTTACAGTATGATGTAAATTAAAAATTTAACATAGTTTATTGGATTGGAGGTAAATTAAAATTTTAATTAAATATATAAATTTTATAATATGTAAAATAAAAATGAATATGCATATTGTCTTAACCCTAATCCTAATTCACATAGAAGATATTGGTTTTGAATGTAGAAGCATTAAACATGATATTTAAAACACTATCAATAACAAAAAACATAACATAGTATTAATTAATAATTATTACTATTATGTATAATAACAATAAAATAATAACTATTTTTTTAATAAATATAATTATAACTAATAACAGCCCCGGATGGGGTGACATGTCGCCTAGGGGTCACAGGTGGATTCCACCCGGCCCAGGCTTAAATGACATGAACCGCCACCCATGCGCATGTATTAACCATGGAGGACGGATACAGCAGCAGGGGCGGGACGGAGAGACCCTTCCCGCGAGCGAGCATTAACGTTTGCAGTGGTTCCGGGACGGCCAGAATTAAAGGAGAAAGGATGGGCTCGGCTCTCTATCATTTGGCTTTTAGTCTGCCCGGACAGGGCGAGTTTGCACTCACCTCGGCACTGAGCTCTGCATGGAGGCGTGGGTGCAGCCCAATTCTCATTGTGTCTAGCATACACCGTGACGCTCTAGTGCGACTTTGTATCTCGTTTATACTCTGGTTGATCGGGCGCAGTCCAACATTCTTGTTGCATCTCCTTTTGACAGCCTCGCGGCAGAGCTTGTTCGTCCGCACTTTGCGCCTTAACTCGCAATTGAATACTCATTGCCTCGGGCCAATTGGCCTTCACCTGCACTCGCCCTGCTCCTCCTTCATGGCGAGGAAGCGAGGCAGATCTCGTCGTGGTGCGGCATGGGAGGCCCATAAGGCACAGAAGCGTCGTAAGGAAGAGCTGGAACGTGCCTTGGCATTGGCGACGTCCATTCTCAGAAAGAAAAACAGGGCTGAAAGAAGGGCGCGGCTAGCCATTATAGCAGAGCCTGGTGTTGGTAGCAGTCAACATGTTAAAGGGCATGTGTCGGAAGCTTCGCAGAAAGGTGGTCCTGAGGAGGAATTTCCCCCCTGTATTGTGATTGAAGACCCGTCCATGGCGGACATGTCGTTCCCTGTGCAGTCTCGAGTGGCGACCCATCAGGAGGCCTGCAAGCCTAGTCCGACCCTGTTTGATGATACCCCCGGCTGTATCGTGGAGGAAATTCCATGGCCTGGGGACGATACTTGCAGCTGCCAAGGTACACAGGCGACCGACGCAGGTTTGATGGGCGCAGAGGCTATCGTGGAGCAGGAGGGCGCAGAGGCTAACGTGGAGCAGGAGGGGCACGAAGCGGGTTCTGAAGCGGCGGAGGACGTGGGTGGGAGCATGCATAATTTGCTCATCTGGGATGAGCACCTGGCTATGATGATAGACATTCGTGGGCACCTGTCGGATTTGGAGTACCGGGCTCTCCTCATGGGTCAGCGCATGGACATGCTCTTTGACGCATTTTCCAATGCGCCTGCCAAAAGGAGATGCCCCCTCTGCGCGCAAGCTTTCTCCATCCTGGCAGGGACCTCGTGGCATACCAGCAAGGATGACAGGTCACCCGGCACTTAGGTTTCTTTACTTGCCATCTCGGTTTTTAGTTTTATGTTCTAATGTTTTATGTGCACTTAGAACTTTGACATCTGTTCTGGTTTCCTTCGGGCAGGACAGATGTCACTCTGTTATTATGCTTTTTAAGCTATTGCTACTTGCCCTCTACATATGCTGGTTTCCGATAATCGACAGCATTTTGTGTGGCTCCAGACCTACTATTATGTATATTTTGTTATTTTTGCTTATCTAATATAGCAGGCTCCACTTTTTTACTCAAAAAAAAAAATTATAACTAATAATAACTAATTAATAAAGTAGTATTAATATTTTATTTGAGAATTTAATAAAATATTATTATATATCAATGTGTTTATTAATACAAAATAATATTAACAATAAATATATTATTAATAATTAATAATAACAAACATAATTAACATTAATAATAACTACACTAATCAGCCTAACCCTAACCATAATAATGATAACCCATTTATTTCAATATATGCAAACAAATTCATTTTATAGTTGTCAATTTAATCACAATGAGGTAAGTTTTAAGTCTTGATTCTGGTATCTAAGGTGAAAAGGTCTTTGGAATTGACAGAGATCATATATTTGCTCACTGCTAGATCAATCAGATCACCTCCATATCTGTTTCTATTGTCATTGCTATGTTGTTCCTTCCCTAAACTTATTTGTAATGTGTTTTTAAAATGATAAAGGTAGACGGTGGATTGCTAGCTCTGCATATCCTTCCTTTCTTGAGTTTGTTTATTTCTGATTCGAATCATAACGTAATGTGAATGGTTGCCCAATTTATAACGACACAGGAAAAAAAGGGAAAATACCATATATTTATATTTATGATGCAATTACATGGTTTTTGTCTTTTGCTCATATCTAAAAACAAATCCTATCGAAAACATTATTCAAATTCTATACCACATATAATATTTTCCAACATTAAATCAATGATAATATTTGCCAATATTAAATCATTGATAGGAACTGGATTTTAAAATAATCAAACAGTTCGGCGTTGTCGTCCTATCCAACAACCTTGCATCAAGTACGTTAAAGTTTATTAAGATTCTACATAACCATAATAAATATCTACCAATTTTAAGTCTTTATGTCACTGATAGGAATTGGATTTTAAAACATTCCAACAGTTCCTCACTGTACAATGTTATTTATACACAACTCAAGGTTTACTGAAATTTTATTTATTTCATTCATTGTTGTTCTACTTGCTCCATGTCAATCCAGTGTCGAGTTGATCGATTCATCGCTATCGTTCTGATCACCGGTCTCATTCTTTATGTAGAAAAAAGAAACGCCCAATGGTGGTCCAAGATCATTACTACCAGCAAAACCTCTCATTCTCTTTGAACAAAGTGAAAACTATCGTGTGGGTATTGGAAAAATATAGATTTTGTGAGTTAATTATAAAATGTATTTTATCCTTTTAAATTTAACTTAATGTGAAAAGGAGATTGCAAAAAGTTCAAATATTTTGATCATTATAGTATCTCATGGATTAGAGTTTTTTACTCTGGGAAATAAATTACTTTCTCTCATGGACAATAATACTGAATATAAAATCGATCACCTAAATTCAACACCTCAGAGTTTTACTTTTTATATAATTTTTTAGAATTTATATAGGTTCTCATTTTTAATTTGATTATTATCACCAAGATTTCAAGATTGTAATATGCAATAAATTGTTACATTGATTCCTTCAATCATGTTGTATTAGTGATTCCTTAAAAGAACATTGTATGACTCATGGGAGGCTAACCTACCTTCTTTAATTATCTTTCAATGCTTACTATTAGGATTATAATATTGGAAAGAGTTACTATATCTTTTATATTAGCTGGAAGATATTTTTATATCTTTTATAATAGCTAGAGGATACTCGATAGGGAGTGTCTCATAGTTTTAAAATTAAGAACCCTAGTTGCTAGGTTTTTTATTTTTATATTTGTAAAATGTATAAAACATATTGTATCCATGTATGATATATGGTTTCACTTGGCAGCTAAAGAGCAGTGACAGGGACAATTGACAATTCATTTTTTGTATCCATATATGGTTTCACTAATCGTGAGAAAGAATGAATGTCTAGCATTATGATTCATAAAACAAACTAATCACGTATTACGATTCCTATTGTTTAATTCATAGATTAACTAAACTACGGATGATAGATTTAAAATTATGATTAACAATGCACTGAAAATGTGAAGCCGAATAGGTATGCTTGAATGAAATGGTAGTTTGGCAGTCACGATTCATAGATTAGATGTACTACTGAATGTAGATTAAAAATACATTTATTTAATCGAAATGGGTAAATATTATATATTTTATTGTAGGAATATTATAGAATTTATTGTATTATTAAATATAAATATATAGGTCTTCTGGGGCAGCTCAATTGGCAAGTGTCGTGAAAATGAAGTTCCATGAAGTTTTGAGTTCAACTTCCCCCGGCTTACAATGTGTATGGCGTAAGGGGCATCGTGGGAACACTTAAAAAAAAAATCTAAATATATAGATATTAGAAATCTATAATTAAAAATCTGTAGAGGTGGAGTTGTTGTCACAAGTAACCCTCTCTTCCAAAGTGGTCAACTAAGTAATAATAATACTTATATCTGAATACTTCACTCGAGTAAATAGTTTTTATGAATTTTATTGGTTCTGATGGCTTGCCCATGATACCACCGGTAGCCACATATTTTGGAGAATTTTTGGTTCATTATGATGGCTCGTAGATGGACTTCCAGGGCAGCATCCTTATTATCAACTTTAAATGGTATTTATATCATATTCATCATTTCCATATCCGTAGAAGTATTTTGTTAGGTCTCCATATCCGCAGAAGTATTTTGTTAGGTCGACAATAATCAACGGGATATCGAATGCAATGGTCTATGGTTTTGGTGCAGTATGATATAACATTTGGAAACTGCAGTTTGATTAACATTCTTCTTCATTTATTCATATACATTCATTTTGCACTTATGTACTAAATTTCTCATTGTTGGTTAAAGGTCATTTCTAGCATGAACCTGTAGGGATTTTATAAGCATTAGGTTGTTTTTACGAACACAAATGAAAAAAATCGAGTAAAATGGTGGGTAAATGAGCAGTTCTTTGGCAAGACTAAAAAGGGGTTGGATACTGCTCAATATCTAGAAATATAACAGGAAATGAAGGCAGTGTATTGAAAAATAATTTCTTTGGTAAATGGGCAGTACTTTGGCAAGACTAAAAAGGGGTTGGATACTGCTTAATGGATTAATCGGTAGGGAGTTTCTGGTAGTTTTAAAATTAATAACCCTAGCATCCAGGTTATTTAATCCAAAGAGTTACAACATAAATTAAAAGGCTCAGGCCGTATTACAGGAGAGAGGCGGAACAAAAATGTGAAATCAAATTACAAGAGAGAGGCAGAACAAAAATTTATAGGTTAAATTGAAAGGAAGGGGCGATTTAATAAAACATACCTAAATCCCTGAATGAAATGGAAATTTGGAAGACTGGACAAGCAAGAATTGGTAATGAACCTCCTCGCTCCTTTGTTGATGCACATTCGCTCCTTTGTTGATGCACAATAGCACTCTCCTTTCTCCTTGCTTGATGTGTAATAACATGCAAATTGAAATGCAAATGTAACTTATTCACTGAAAAAAATGAAAATGAAACAAAGTATTTCGAAACAAATGCAAATGAATAGAGGATGGGGCAGGCTTACCATACACAGAGAAGAACTCTCCATCGAGGTTGCGATAGGTGAGCGATAGATGAAGTCTGATCCAGGTAGAGGTGAGTGATTCCGCGAAAGGAATATGAAGGTTCAACAATCAAGAAACATGCAAGTTAATTACTTCATACATGACTTAAATGTAAATACTCCTCACCATTCCCACTCCTCCCATCGCAGGTTCTGAAATGTAACGACAGCCATGTGTACCATCACAAGTTCTGAAATGTTTCATGTACTTATTTCCAATCATTTGCCTTGGTAGAAATTGTGGCCAGCTTAATGAATTTTGTCGAACAGAAGCAATCGTTTCATATTCTCCATGGAAATTGTGGCCAACACTTCAAACCCACGTGGAGGGGAGGTTGGAGGTTGAAATGCTTCACTTCACATCCAGGCGGCCATAAGCATCCGCCCTGGTAAAAAAAATGACGGCGTGTAAAACTTTTTAATTGGCATCCAATGTCCACGTGGCCATACCCATCCGTCCAGTAACAATAATTTAGTATATCGTGGTCAGCTTAACAAGTTATTTTTTAATCACTGAATGTGGCAATTTGGTATTAACGTAATTAAATTTGTGTTTAGAATAACAAAATTAGTACTATAAAATAAATCATAATAAATTTAAATTTTATTTTTTTGTTTTAATATGTTGGTTATGGATTATAAATATATATTTTTAAAGAAATATTATATTTTTTTATCCTTATAATATATTTTATTAATTAAAAAATAACCAAAATAAACATTTAATATTTGTTACATAATGTTTTAATATTTTTATCACTTTAAAAATACATATTATTTTATATAGTTATAACAATTTTCAAAAAATAAAATTATTTATATTTAAAAAGTTAATTCAAAGTTTTACATTTATCCTTTTATATAGATATAGATATTCATTATATAGATATCTCAAAATATCTATGTAAATCTCTAAATCAATATCTATGTAAATCAAGAGATTTGTGTTTTTCAATTTATATTAACATCACAATCTCTTTGGAAGGAATGTAGGTCAAAATCCTTCTATTTTGAGTTTTGGAATTGTGAATATAGAGGCTATGAGGCTATATGATTGAGCAAATAAGATAAAACCCTAAATTAAATACCAAGATTCGAATAATTTACATGATTGCTTGAGTTTGAATTATAGGAAATTATATTTAAGATGTTTTAAACTTGTTGAATATATATATAGAGTACCTACACAATCTTAAGACAAAGTTTTTACAAATTTTAAATGGTGAAAGAAAGCCAACAAGTTTTAATAATTAAGTAATGTTATACCATTTAAATTTTTATTGGGGTTTTATTATTTTAAAAATGAAAACTATATATTTACTAGTATACATTGAATAAGTGCCAACCAAGCTAAGAAGTCGATTAGTTTCGGTAAGAAATATGTTTTATTTTTCTTAAGGAGTTGCTACAAGCATATAGAGGAGTATTTTAGGAGTCTAAAAAAAGCGTAATCGAGTATCTTTGGTGAAGAGGCAGAGGCATAGTCCGAACAAAGTATTCTTGATATTGCCAAGCAACCAAGTGGGGAAGCACCTCAAAAGATGCATGATTGCAAGATTTGACTAAACACACTATGAGAACATAACACTAAATATATTTTAATTATTAGTTTTGTTATGCTCAATATCTTCTAGTTGAGTGTAACTCACGTTTTCTTAAGTGTAAGTGTACGATTTGCTTTGAAAAAGTTAATTCTAATTACAAAGGAGGAGATGTAACGATTGTTTCAATGAGTTATTCTAATTTATTAGTCCATGATAGACTTAGTAGACATGCTTATCTCACCCGCTCCGCCACGTCTAGAAAAGTGAGCATCTACATTTACTTTTTCAAATGGATAGATAGTCAATGTTGTTGCACATATTCCGTGGAGATGGATTTGCGTAATAGAAATAAAACGTACTCTAACACGCTATGACTCACGGAACCATTTACTGACCACAACAAACCTCCCCAGGCT
>ML871537.1:8079-20005 GCA_009831015.1 Picea engelmannii
GGTCAAAGTAGTCAAATTGGTTGCAAAGAAGAAATTATTTAAATAATAAAGTGAAGTGATGAGTGTATTATAAGTCAAAGTGGATACAAAAGAAATTATTTAAATAATAAAGTTAATGGATAAATTACTAAGTGGACAAGTGGACAAGTGGTTAGAAGTGGGTTAACCCTAAAATAAGGAAAGTGGTTTAAGATGGTTAGAAGGTGACCCCTTGAGGAAGCTACACAAAAGTATAAATAAGAGGCAAGAGTCTCTCATTTAATCACACTTGATCATATTGAATATATACAAGTGATTGAGGTAACCAAAGGATATCTAAGGCGAATTTCAGAGGGAAGGTGAAGTAAGGAAGGTCGAATTTCAAAGGAGGATAAATTTTGATGATGCTTTCTAAGGTATGTTATTTACAGGTCATCTCACGATTTCCGCAATAACTTTTTTTATAGAATGATTCAGATCGTGAAATTTGTAGGCCGTTGAGGAAAGATATCCAAGTAGTTGTGATAAAAATTTCATCTTGTGGGTCTTTGTAATTTGGGAGTTACACTCCGTGGAAAATAGGGTTTGTGGCTAGTCTTGAAACTAGTCTAAAACATGTGTTTCGGGTAAAAATATCATAACTTCTTCATAACAGATCCAAATTAAGCAAGACCAAATGTATTGGTTAGATTATAGTATGTAGTATGTTGTGTACCATTTTTATATCCATACAACAAATATTCTGTGCAGGGCACGCTCTACAAGTTCGCACTCTAGAATAAGCCAGAATTCAACAAGGTATGCCATTTTTGCTATAACTCCTTTTCCGAGAGGTTCCAAGTAGTGAAAACTGGAGGAATTGCATAAAATACACCGAAGAACATTGTGTACTATTTTCAGATCTTTATCCATTACAGGTACATAGTTATGATTATTTCAAGTTAGGGTTATTGACTAATCCAAAATTAGTCATGTGAGACTAAAATAAAGTTTGATGAAAATGCTAGTCTCTTGTTGTTAAAGTTAAGGAAGGTTTGCAGGTATGTGATCATATACACTAGGTCTATTACAGAGTTACAAATTAGTTTTGGATGATGAAATTGATGAGAGCTTTTGGTTGAGGTACATGTTGGGTACATGGTTGAGACAAGTAGTTGATGAGTTGGCACATACATGAGGTGTATAGTAGATGATGTTGGTGCATCTTGATGAGTCATAGTTTATGTCTATTTGATGCATGATTCGTACATATTTGGTGCATGGTTGATGCACTCATTGATGGTACATGTTGAGGTACAGGTTGGTGCATGGTTGATGCACTTGTTTATGGTACAGGTTGATTACAGGTTGTTTGGTACAGGTTTATAGCAGTATATCTCACAGTGATAGTGTGACAGTGGTTCCATCATTCTACTTCTACAACAGGGCAGTTGGACGGGGCAAGGACAAGTGGTTGTAGCCACCTTCCGGTTGTAGCCGAAGAACATAGGGGGTTGTAGTCTCCTTCTGGTTGTAGCCAGAGAATCGGGGAGTTGGAGATTCCTTCAGGTTGTAGCCTGAGAAACTAGGGGGTTGAAGCCTCCTTCCAGTTGCAGCTGGAAAACAAAGGAAGTTGGTGCTTCTAATGAATGTAATTCTTAAAGACATATAAGAAAAAACATTCTGTGGTTTTCTCCCGCTTTGGATTTCCACGTAAAAACATTGGTGTACTGTGTATATGTATAATTTATCATTTGTTCATAGTTTATTTACTCTGCAACTATTGGATGATAATGCTACATTGATATAACACTTGCATTTTATGGTTAAAAATGATTATATTGCTCCATTACTGATTTACCCCCCTCTTAGTAATCCAACACAAGTTTCGTTGGTAATCATCCATTTTTGCATACCAAGCTCGAGGAGCTTGTTTCAAGCAATATAAAGCCTTCATAAGTTTGCAAACTTTATGTTCTTGTCCTTTAGCTTCAAATCCTTGTGGTTGAGTCACGACAATATCTTCCTTTAGATCACCATTTAGGAAGGCACTTTTGACATCCATTTGATGTAATTTCCAACCATTATGTGTGCAGCCAAATTGATAACCATTTTGATAGTATTCCATTTAGTTGTGGGTGCAAAAGTTTCTTCATAATCAATTCCTTCATGTTAAGAAAAACCTTTAGCAGCAAGTCTTGCTCTGTACTTGTCAATTTTACCATTGGGCTTGTACTTTACTCGATAAACCCATTTACAACCGATGGGCTTAACATCACGTGGACAATTAACTAAGTTCCAAGTCCCATTTGCAAGTACTGAATCATATTCATTAATCATTGCTTCTTGCCATTCTTTATGTCCAACTGCTTCAACAAAAGAAGTAGGTTTAGTGGAAGCAGGAGCAAAATTAGCTTCTGCTCTTGAAGATCCCTTAGTTTCTGTTTTGTTAATTTCATTTGAATGGACATCTTTGAGAAGTTGTTCGACCCACTTTGGCTTCTTATGTTGAGGGGATTGTGGATCTGAATCACCATTATTATTGAAAAGAGGATTTAAAAAAACTGAGGTTCTTCTTTCATCTGAAGTATCTAAGGTTGGAGAAGCTTCTTTTGAAGTTTCAGTATCAAAAGTTTCTTTTGTAGTTTCATTATCAAATGAATCAAAATAACTTTTTGATGAAGAGATGTCTTCTAAAGAAACAAAGTCTTTTTCAAACCAAAATGTTTTCTTTGACTTGTTCAACTTACCTTTACCCTTAGTGTTTTTCTTCTCTAAACTACTAAGGAGATGATTAATCTCATCAAAACTTTTACTTTCAATTTCATAAAAAATTACATCTCTATTAACAATGAATTTTCCATCTGAAAGCAACCTATACCTTTTCTTTTCATTAGAGTATCCAATGAAGGTACACTTCATACTTCGGTTTTCTAATTTAGTCCTCTTTTCCTTAAGAACTAAAGCATAACATGTTGAGCCAAAAACCCTAAGATGATTTACCTTGGGTTTAAAACCATACCAAGCTTCATAAGGTGTTTGTCCATCTAAAGTTGATGTAGGTGATCGATTTCTGAGATAAAAGGCAGTATGGACTGCTTCAACCCAATATTTTGTGCTCAACCCTTTAAACTGCATCATAGGTCTTGTCATGCCCATGAGAGTTCTATTCATCCTTTCAGTAACTCCATTATGTTGTGGAGTATAAGAATTTGTTAGTTGCCTCTGAATTCCATGTCTCCACAATAATCATTGAATTCAGTTGAAGTGAATTCTTCTCCATTATCTGTTCTCAAAGATGCAACCTTTTCTCTTGTTGCATTTTCAACCATATGTTGAGAATTTACAAACTTTTCAAAAGCTTCAGACTTTGCTTTTAAAGAGTACACCCATGTCATTCTAGTGTAGTCATCAATGAACAATATAAAGTATCGACATCCATTGAAAGAAGATTCCATTAGACCACATATATCACTGTGAATCAACTCCAAATACTTTGTTGCTCGGCATGAGTTGGTTGGAAAAGCTTCTCACTTTTGCTTGCCAAAAATACAAGCTTCATACTTAGAATTTTCTCTCTTTAAAGTTGGCAAACCCTTTACCAAATCTTGGGACTTAAGTTTCAAGAGACTATCAAAGTTTAAGTTACCAAATCGAAAATGCCATAATTTGAATGAAGACATTTCAGAATTCACTGTTGCTGCAAGATCATGCTTTCTTGCGATAACTTTTCCCTTCATTCTTAACAATTTCCCATCTTCATATCMTGTCATTATTGTTTTCAAGTTATCCTTCTCTGACTTAATATAGACCAAACCATCTTGCATGATGATTTGATGTCCAACTTGYCAGATTGTGATTAAGGATAAYAATTTTTTCTTAAAAGTTGGTACATACCAAACATTTGAAATCCATTTTTCACCAATTCCAGGGAGAAAGACTTTCACTGAACCTTTTCCTTGAGGTATATGAGTTGTATCATCAGCCAAATAGATGGGATTTAGTTGAACATCTTGATAATTCCAAAAATAGTCTCTRCGATAAGTCATATGYTGAGTAGCTCAYGTGTCCAATATCTAATCATTTTCAAATRAATCTTCTTACTGAACTGCTGTAAAAACATATTCATATTGATCATCTTGGTAATCTTGATYCTCTGCATATTGAGCTAATTGTTGAGGATTTGAATTTGATGTCTGCTTAAATTTTGGCAATTGATCATTGTTTGTTAGACAATTTGATGCATAATGTCCCATCTTTAAACATCTTTTACATCTCACTTGACTGCAATTCCCGCCTCTTCATGACTGTGCATTATTATTGGGAGGATTACTTTGAAAATTTTGTTGATTAAAATTTCTATGACCTCTACCTTGACCATGATCTATGCCATGGCCTCGATTAGAAGATTGATTCTGAAAATTTCCAAAATTTGATTTTCCTCTTCCTTTAGAACTTTCAACTTTATTGAAAAGAAGATCTTCTCCTGATTGTTTTTGTTTTCAAAATGATTTACTATGTTGAGACAATAATTTAGTAAGTGAATCAAAGGTCACAGATGATAACTTATCATTTATTTGCAAAGTCTCAAGAAAATGCTTATAAGATTGAGGCAAGCCATTTATCACAATGGAGACCATAAAAGTATCTTCAAGTTTAGGAAAACTGCCCTTGATGATTTCCTGATGAATGTTCTTAATCCTTGAAATGTATTTTAATACATCACCATTATCAACTAATATTTGTTTAAGTAATTTCATTTGTAGATCAACTCTATGAGATGCATCAGGAGTATCAAAAAGCTTCTTGAATAGATTCCAAGCAGACCATGCATCTTTGGAAATCTCAATATGTACAAACATGTGTTTAGTTACAGAAGAGCACATCAAAGCAAGTGATTTTTCATCTTTCAAATGCCATTTAGCTTAAGAAGCAACGTCGATTGGCTTAGTTGGAGCAGTATCACCATCACAAATATCACGCCATAATTCATTATAGATCAAAGTGTTCTGCATGTGCCGACTCTAAGATTTGTAATTCTTGGGTCCATCTAACTTCTCTGATTCTGTGAATAGATTGATTAATTTAGACATGATGGTAGATTGCCTTATTGCAAGATTGTAAGTGAATAATCCACAAAACACCAAAAGAGAGACACAAGGCACTATAAAGAAAGAGTACACAATCCACACAAAAAGAGCACTTTTAAGAGCTTGGCCTTGACCCTTTAAATGTCTCGTTGGAAATGGAGTTTGAGAGTATTTCAATGGACTCTTCTCAACTTTTTAGCTTCAAGGTTACAATCAAAACTTTCGAAATTTGACCCTTTTTACAAGAGTTATAACCTTTTACAAATAGCAAAAAGTGCCCCCCCCCCTAAAGTAGTGAAGTCTTCAATAACTTTTTTTTTTTTTAACCAAATCCTCAATACAAAATTCCTCCCTTTTCTAAAAAACAATATTTTAATGTAAAATCTTCTTATCACTCCAAAAGCCACGTCTTGTATAAGCCAAGTTTTAAAACTTATACTTTATGAAGTGCTTTATATGTCACTTAAAAATTATATATATTTTTAAATAATTTGTTTTGGAAGTTGAGCTAAAATCGTCCTTAAGTGCTTAAGTGCATGTCATGCCATTTTTTAAAACCATAATAAAGAATAAATTATGAAAAAAAAACGTGGGCAAGGGGAGATTTTGGGACAAATACAATACCATTAAGCTCGATTTCTCTTGGGCGATCTCCAAAAAATGGACGGTGGTGAGATTAATGGGTGCGAAGGAGAGGTAGAGATGCCTAGAGATTTGATCTGAATGATCTGATCCATGGTGTGCTCAACAGACACCTCACAAATTGGTAAATCACTGGTTTTAATGCTTGAAACCCTTTGCATGCGTTGAGAGTGCAGAAATAGTGAACATATACCGAAATGAGAGCCACACCTTGGCTCTTCGAGAATGGTTGATTCGAGCCCTATTTTTTTTATTAAAGCACTTGTTAGCACTAATATTTTCATGATCAAATTTTGGTATTAAAAATTCATATTTTGCTTATATAAAGATAATAATGTCTTCTTAGTATCTTTTTGTCTATCTTAAGGTCATATGAGGGGTTTTAAAGTCTAAAACTAATATTTTGAAAAGGGTGCTACAAGAAGTTTATGCAATTTTCTTATGTAGAAAAAGTACGCTGGCGCTACAGGAAGTTCCTGTAGCACAACCTCTTTTTAGGAAAATGACACGGTTTTAGAGGATGATTATGAGACCAACCACCTATTCAACCTATTTACTTGTTGAGGTGAGTTGGATATAAATCACTTAAGATCAGAGGGAAGGACAACTCATTTTCCAAGTGGAGCTTGATTAGTCAAAGACCTATTCTAGTGTAAAACTGTTGCCTAGAAATTAGGTTTGTTGTCACTATCCAACACTCATATTTTTTTAGGGATACCACATCATTTAAATTTTGACTCATATATATTTCAAACACCTTGGTACCTAATAAACAAGGTTGAATTCTTGATGTATAATATTTTGGGAACACATCATCACGTTGATATAATTTTTAGCAAGAAGTTACCAAAAATTTTGGAATTTTCTTGTTTTAGTCATCAACTTTTGACATGGATTTTGAGCATATGGTGATCAATATCAGTAAAATGAAAGTGGATTTTCTCAATAATAATCTCATCTACAAAAACCTCTTTAAGTTTTTATACATGTGTCATGGTTTGGGAGATTCGAATGAATCTTTACAACTTATTTTTCAGATTCAGAAATTCAGGAATTTTCCTGTTTTAGTCATTATCTTTGGGAACAGATCCCGGATAGCTAGAAGGTTATTTTTGAAAAATGAAAGATTTTTTTCTCAATAACAAACTCATCTACAAAAACCTCTCTCGGATTTTATACAAGTGTCATGGTTTGGGAGAAACAGGTGGATCTCTGAGCATCATGTTTACAAAATTTTGACAGTTTATTTTTCCTAAAAATTGCTTGGCCACCTCATCATTTCGAATTTGGGATGGAGGTTTTTGGATCCATTTTTCTTGGATCTTGAGAAGAATGTAATATATTTATAAAATATAGGAATGAAAAGAGTGAGGGAGAGTGATCCGAAAAAGATCTTTTAAAGACTATGGTTGAGTTTTAAAACATGAGATTATTAACCATTTAAGAAATTGATGAAAGAGGAAGAATTAAAGATGTAACATGGCAACCATAATGAAATATACAGATCTGGAAATAAGCACAAGAATCAACAAACCATAACAACAAAAGTTGTTAATGGATTTTGGCAATATCGCCTACGTCTCCGGGCCTTTGTCTAAGTGGGTGAGGCTTTCTTATTTCTCTTCAAAGCTTCAAAAGTACATCATAAAAGTGCCAAATGGATTACAAACTGATTTGGCTATGTTCCACTAGATCTCAAAACCCAACACAACTGACGACACTGAAAACGGATGAACGAAGCTCCCGGAAATGACCCGTAAAGTTGTTATCCTCAATGGCTTCCTTGCATAAAAATGACTTTGGCTTTAAAATTCTTCAGCATTTCTCATGTTATTAACCTCCCTCAGGCTGCCAAGAACCTCTGGTTTATATAGGCTTGAAGTTGGCAACAAAATCCCAACTTCCCCCCAAGATCTGGCCTCAAAAAGAGCTCCAGATCCTCCAATAATGGCCAAAATCTCTCAAAACTGGCTGAAAATCACTAAAAATCATATAATAAAGTTTAAAAACCCACTTTTGGGCCAAAATAGGGCTCAACCCGCGATCCTCGGGCTCCTGGTCACATGTGCACCCTCTATGTGGCCAAGCGTTGGCCCCTGGTCATGTGGCTTGGCCATATGGCCCAGCCCTTATGCTCCACGCGCCCAAACTCTGACTCGCTCCTGGTCGTAGCCCCTGGTTACGCTCCTTGGTCGACTGGCTAGCCCGACCAACTGGGCGCTAACCCCACAAATTCGCGCGCCAAACAATATATAGTGCAGGGTCACATGGTATCAGTCGTATGCAAGTTTGCGTCAGGGGCTAGGCCCTAACCCTTTTCCCCGCCTGAAATACAATGTAGCAAGATTAAATAATACATTTAGACCATAGATTACAAGGAACACCGAGGGCAGGCTGGTAGCCCGGCCCTAACAAGTCACTTCCGCCCGGACTAGAGGTGACAGGTTCGACTTCGGTGGATTCCAAACAATTTTGCCACACTAACTAATGGAGGGGTGCCACGTGGCACCATTACATTCAATTGCCTAATCAACATGCCAACGTGTCTGCCACGTCGACATTGTATGGACTGTACAATCAACAAAATTTTTGCATGTTTGGCAAAATGAACAGAACGCGATATCTTTCCCATACGGTGTCCGTTTGAGCCCGTTCAAGTTGTGTTGGGTTCGTAACGACGAGGCCTATGAACACATCCATTTTGAAGAGATTCTGAGCACTTTTAATTTTAGGCCTTCCTGGACCCATTTTGGTTCATGGATCCATTTTGGATTAGAGAGGGGAGATCCCTAGTTTGGCTTTCATTGTAAAACTTTCAAGAGCTAATTTTTGCTTATATTTTCTTATGTAAGGATATCAATTGCTTATGAAGCCAATGGTTAGTGTGTGTTTCTATTCTCTTTTTATCATCTCTTTTACTTCATCTTGAACATATTTTGTTGTTGTATGATACATGACTGCAAATTTGTGTTGAGAAGGTTTGTTTATAGGATATATTGCAATATTTTCCACAAAAATGTTTAAGTCCTTTGAATCTTATTTGGAAAGGGTTTCCGAGTAATGATTCATTTTTCTGCTGAGTAAATGCATTAAAGAACATGTTGCTCTTTGGTGAATTTATCAGTTTTTGTTCCACAATTCTTCCATACCATATCACTTATCTTATTTCATTGATCAAAGGTTTTATTTACTTGGTTTGTTGCACATAGGAAAGTGGTTTATATAGCTCAAATCATAAGCCTCATTGAAACCAAATGTGTGATCTTTCCACCTTCATAAACTTATTGAGCATTTTGAAACAAGATGTGCTAGGCTTGACTCAATAGCAGTCTTGAGTTGAATTCTAGCGCTAACATCTTTTGGCGCCGTTTGCCGGAATGAAAACAAAGTAATCTTCCCTGGGAGAACGACAATGAAGTGATCTATTGTTTGATGGTGAACAAACAATAGACACATGGTTCTGACTACATCTTTCTCCTGACGACTCCATGAAGGATGAGTCCATAGTTTATTCCACTGATCCAGAAATTCAAAAGCCATGGAAGCTATACTAGCTGCAAGGTATGTATTCTGTGATTTGTCTCATGTACCTAGATTTCCAAATGTTGTACCTGATAGAGAAGCATGGGAACACTGCCTTCCGAGGTTTAAGGGAAATGAATATGACCATCCTACCGAGCACCTATTTTATTTTCATGAGTACATGCATAGGCTGAGTATTTATCATGAAGATGTTCTTATCAAAATGTTCAGGAACTCCTTGGAAGGGAAAGCCTGTGAGTGTTGTAAAGCCCTCCCCACTGCTAGTATTGCTTCATTGAGTGTTTTTCATGTTGCATTTTACTCTCATTACAAAGCAATGTATTTAGCTGAGTTTTTATTTGAAAATTGTTGTGAAGTGTTTAAATCAAGTCTTCATCGGGAAGATCATGCTTGTAATACTGAACAAGAAATGGAAATTGATGGTCAGGTTGCTAATTCTGATCAGATTCAAGAAGACACATTTTTCTCTTCCTTACCTGTCACTGAGGATGAAGATTTTATTGAGCATATTCATGCCCTTGGCTATAATCAAGCTAATGATTTTCATGAAATATTTCAAGGAGCATATTTTTAGTAATGAATCATCCTTTACATAGGAGCATAATTGTTCGTTTAACCAGTTGAAATCATGTCATGGTCTTTAGGATCCAATAGCAGCCTGGATGGATTTGTCATTTCCACATATCCCAAATGTTGCAAGTTTTGGCATCTCATCTGTTTGCAACTATGAGTACATGTTTTTTGTGGAATTTTTGTTGTTCGTGACATACTCTCTTCATGTCCTCTTACTTAGCTGCAAACAAGGATTACATTTCATCAGCCAAATGTTTTTATGGCTTCATTGGAAAGTCGATTACACTTGATCAAGCAACAGTTCATTTAATCAGAGTAGGAGTAGGAGTGTGCATAAATAAGCTTGCAATGCAAGTATTTGATTTTCAGTTTGAGTACAACATTTAGTTTATATTTGGTTTGCAGCAGTATATTTTGGTTTCAAAATAAGTTGTAGAAATTTGGAATGAGAGAAATGACTCGATAGCCCAATGGATGAAGGCACAAGTCTGCTTGTTCTTGGCAGATTGCAGGGAGCATGCCATCCCCCGTGGAGCCAATGTTAGCACTAATATTTTCATGATCAAATTTTGGTCTTAAAAAATCATATTTTGCTTATATAAAGATAATAAGGTCTTATTAGCATATGTTTGTCCATATTAAGGTCATATGAGGGGTTTTAAGGTCTAAAACTAAGATTTTGAAAAGGGCGCTACATGAAGTTCCTACAATTTTCCTATGCAGAAAAAGTGCACTAGTGCTACATGAAGTTCCTGTAGCGTAACCTGTTTTTAGGAAAATGACACGGTTTTTGGAGGATGATTATGAGACCAGCCACCTATTCAACCTATTTACTTGCTTAGGTGAGTTGGAGATCATTCACTTAAGATCAGAGGGAAGGACAACTCATTTTCCAAGTGTAGCTTGATTAGTCAAAGACCTATTCTAGTGTAAAACTGTTGCCTAGAAATTAGGGTTTGTTGTCACTATCTAACACTCCTATTTTTTAGGGATACCACATCCTTTAAATTTTGACTCATATATATTTCAAACACCTTGGTACCTGATAAGCAAGGTCGAATTCTTGATGGAGAATATTTTAGGAACACATCATCACGTTGACCTAATTTTTAGCAAGAAGTTACCATAAATTTTGGAATTTTCTTGTTTTAGTCATCCACTTTTGGCATGGATTTCGAGCAGATGGTGATCAATATCATTAAACTGAAATATTTTTTTCTCAATAATAAGCTCATATACAAAAACCCCTTTGATTTTTTACACAGGTGTCATGGTTTTGGAGATTCGAATGAATCTTTACAACTCATTTTTCAGATTAAAAAATTTAGGAATTTTCCTGTTTTAGTCATTATATTTGGGAACAGATATCGGGAAGCTCGAAGGTTACTTTTGAAAAGTGAAAAACGTTTTTCTCAATAACGAACTCATCTAAAAAAACCTCTCTCGGATTTTACACAAGTGTCATGGTTTGGGAGAAATAGGTGGATCTATGAGCATCATTTTTCTAGAATTTCGACAGTTTATTTTTCTTAAAAATTGCCTAGCCACCTCATCATTTCAAATTTGAGATGGAGGTTTTTGGATGCATTTTTCTTGGATATTGAGAAGAATGCAATATATTTATAAAAGAGAGGAATGAAAAGAGTGAGGGAGAGGGGAGATCCCTATTTTGGCTTTCATTGTAAAACTTTCAAAAGCTAATTTTTGCTTATATTTTCTTATGTAAAGATATCAACTGCTTATGAAGCCAATGGTAGGCATGTGTTTCTATTCTATGCTTATTATCTCTTTTACTTCATCTTGAACATATTTTGTTGTTGTATGATATATGCCTGCAAATCTGTGTTGAGAAGGTTTCTTTATAGGATATATTGCAATCTTTGCCACATAAATGTTTAAGCCCTTTGAATCTTATTTGAAAAGGGTTTCTGAGTAATGATTCATTCTTCTACTGAGTAAAGGCATTAAAGAACATGCTGCTCTTTGGTGAATTTATCAGTTTTTGTTCCACAATTCTTCCATACCATATCACTTATCTTATTTCATTGATCAAAGGTTTTATTTACCTGGTTTGTTGCACATAGGAAAGTGGTTTAAATAGCTCAAATCATAAGCCTCAT
>WSFP011449779.1:0-19833 GCA_009831015.1 Picea engelmannii
CGCCTTTGGGTTTCAACAATTTCATTATAAAAAAGAAAGCATCATAGAGAACAATCAGTTCGTTCCACCTATCCATCCATGTATTACAGTCGACATTAAGACAATGCGTATGATATTGAAGATGGATTTTTCGATGGGGAGCAGAGATATTGCAGGCGGGTAGAGCCAGCCTTGATCACCTTGATTGATTTGATTTGGTTGGGTTCAGGAAAACAGTACAAACGCAGGTGACAAGTGTTCTAGTCAGGAAAGCAGCCTCTGGTCCACCTACACATTCGTGGGCATGGCAAAAATACACACAGAAGCCCATCAAGGGATCGCCTTATCCCAGGTATGTTCTTTTATTTCTGTCTTCAACATGAATTCTTGCTTATGCTTTTAATGGGTGATGACCAAATGAATGAACGAAATTACATTAGTGGTTGTACATAGACATATAACAATAAAAGCAGGATATTGCAGGCGGATTTCTGGATTAGGAGCAGAGATTCAAAATTTTCTTACTGCATTTATGGTTGGATTCTTTGATGAAGAGCTTTGCATGATCAGTATCAATGGTAATTACTTTGACATGTGTTAGTGTTTCTCCACATTTTTGGTCGTTTTCGGATGGCTTATCTAGCTTTTATGGTGGCATTTTAGTTGTGTCGGTGCTACAAAGAAAATATCATAGGTGTGTAATAAGTTACAAAATGAGAAGCAAAGAAGATAATACAGAGAAGACGAAATTGGAAAACAGGAATGAGCAGAGCGTCTTTATTAAAGGATAATAGAAGAGCTAAATAAGAGCGTCTTTATTAAAGGATAATAGAAGAGCTAAATAAGCTTCAGCAAATCAAGAAAATCAAGAAACAATCGTACAGCTGGCCATGACAGCAGTGCACTGTCACATATTGTTGAGGTTACAGAGATAATTAACACTCCCTATTAAACTCAACAGTTACAAACATTAATGCCCAAGTGTTGTCTCTGAAAATAAAATAAAAAAATGGATTTTCCTAGTGGCTTTGTAAAAGTATCTGCGAGCTGATTGAGCCACAAAATTGAAGTGCGATGTCACCATTATTGACTAGTTCACGTATGAAGTGAAAGCGAATGTCAATATGCTTGCTTTTCTTGTGAAACACATGGTTTTTGGATAAAGAAATTGCTGAGGTGTTGTCATAGAAGATAGGTGTTGACTCTTTTTTTGTATGTGACATATCATTCAATATTCTTCTCAGCCACACAGCTTGACAGAAAGTTGAGGTAGTAGCGACATACTCTGCCTTTCCAGAAGATATTGATACAATGGGTTGCTTCTTTGATGCCAATAAAATCAGGTTCGTGCCTAGATGAAAAGCATGTCCCGAGGTGTTTTTCCAGTCATCCAGGTTGCCTGCAAAATCACTGTCTGTGTAACGAGAGAGATGATTATCATCAGACTAAGTGTACAGTAAGACAAAATTGAGAGTGCCTGCAACATATCTCAGAATTCTTTTCGCCATCTTCCAATGAGAATCTTTGGGAGATTCCATGAACCTGGAAACAAAGTTGACTGCATACATAATATCAGGCCTAGTCGCTATAAGATACAACAAAATGCCTACTAAACTTTTGTACAAGATAGAATCCACTATAGGGCCTTCATCTTGTTTGGTCAATTTTGTGCCTAGGGGAATAGGAGTTTCTACTGGATTGCTGTCTTCCATGCAAAATATTTTGATGATGTCTGTTGCATACTTTTGCTGATAGAAAAAAATTTCTTTGGTTGATTGGTCAACCTCAATCACCAAAAAATATTTGATTATGCCAAGATCTGTCATCTCAAACTCAGATTGCATGGCATGTTTAAAATTGGTTAACTCGAGATTTCCAGTATATATCATGTCATCAACATATAAACATACAATCAAAATTTTACCTTGCTGATCTGTTTTGGTATTAAAGGTTGGCTCATTTTGGCTTCTGCTGAAACCATTCTTGATAAGGTAAGTGTCAATTCTTTTGTACCAATATCTTGGACCTTGCTTTAAGCCATACATGTATTTCTTCAACCGATACACTTTGGTTGGTTGTTCTTTGAATTCAAATCTAGGTGGTTGATCCATATAGACCTCTTCTTCTAAGACACCATTCAGGAAAGTTGATTTGAAATCCATCTAGTATACTTTCCATTTGTGTTGAGTTGCTATGGCTAAGAGAGTCCTTACAATGTCCAACCTTACTACTGGAGAAAAAGTTTCACCATAATCAACACCTGGTTGTTGCGAGAATCCTTTGGCAACAAGTCTTGCCTTGTTTTTTTCAATCTACCCCTTTTCATTGAGTTTAGTTTTGTAAACCCACTTGAAACGAATACTTTTCTTGTGTCTGACAGATCAACAAGATCCCATGTCTTGTTCTTCTCAATGGAGTCAATCTCTTGGTTCATGGCTTGAACCCAATGTGGCTCTTTAGATGCCTCTTTAAAAGATGTAGTTTGACATGACATTAATGCAAAAAGATTGTGCTGATCAATTTCATCCAACTGCTGATGGATTTCTCTCAAGTTTCGAGTTCTGTAATTTTGAAGTTCAGAGGATGAATTTATGCTTGAAGTAGATTTATCCTAAGAACTTTCAGGATGTCCTTGTACCTACAATCTTGGAATAGCAGGCTGATGTGTTTGTTGTCCTGAATTCTATGTATCTTCAGGAAGTGAAAGCAATGGATTTTCATTTTCCATAGGTCGATTTTTAGACTCACTACAAAACTAATTTTCAAGAAATTTGACATCTCTGTTGAGTATTAGTTTCTTTAAAATCAGATTGTAGAGTCTGTAGGCTTTGGATGTCTCATTGTAGCCAACAAAAATGCATTTCTCACTTCTAGCATCAATTTTCTTCCTCAATTCAGAAGGGATGTGAGCGAATGTTATGCATCTGAATGTCCTGAGATGAGAAACATTTAGCTTTGTCCCACTCCATGCTTCTTGAGGGACGTTCATCTTGAGACTGGTGGTTCGAGATCTATTCAGGATATAAACTAAGCATGCCACTGCTTCAGCACAAAATGTATTTGACAGACATTTCTCTTTGAGAATGCTTCTTGCCATGTTCATTATTATCTGATTTTTCCTTTCAGCCACTCCATCCTATTGTGGAGTATACCTGGTTGTAGTTTGCATGATGATGTCTTATGATTTGTAGAAATTTGCAATTCATTGGAGCTTTATTCTCCTCCTCCATCTGACCTGAGAACTTTTACATATTTGCCACTCTATTTTTCAGCTTCAACTTTGAATTCTTTGAACCTTGCAAAGGTTTCAGACTTGTGTCTGAGAAAATAGATCCAAATTTTCTTGCTAAAGTTATCAATAAAAGTTAGAAAATAAACTCTACCACCTATTGACTTTGTTTGCATTGGTCCACATAAGTCAGTGTGAACTAGTTCTAAGTGTTGTTTGGCTTGAGTGGAGGACCGTGGAAAACTAGTTCTCTTATGTTTTCCAAGAATGCAAGACTCACATGGGGGATTTTTCTCTTTGAAGACAGGTAGACCTTTGACCATGGAGTGATTTTGTAGAAGACTTAGACTCTGAAAGGGTAGATGTCCAAATCTTGTATGCCAAACCATAGTTTCATTGGGAGTGGATGCACTTTGTGCATATGATTGGATTGTATTTGTAGTTCTGAGGGTCAGGGGAAACATTCTATTCCTAGTCATGTGGATTTCAGAAATCAATTTTCGGCTAGGGATTTTATCATATATCCTACATGATGCTCCTTCAAAAAGTACCTTATAGCCATGTTCAATTAGTTGTCCTACACTTAACAAATTATGTTTCAGATTTGGAACATGATAGGCATTGTTTATATCTTTTTTACATTTTGTTTAGTAAGAATATGTACAGTTCCTTTTCCTTGATCTTTGACTAAGGAATCATTTCCAAGTGTAATATCAAATGAAATAGAGGAATCAATGCATGAGAGTAAATCTTTGTTACCTGTCATGTGATTTCTACAACCACTGTCCTATAACCAGATATATTTATGTTGTTCTTCAGTATTGTGGCATGAGAGAAACATACCATATGAGGTTTCTCCTTTATGATTTGAGACATGTTCTCTTCTTGAGAGTTGATATTCTTACTTCTTCCGGCATTCAGATCCATAGTGCCCATACTTTTTGCAGTAATTGCATTGTATGTTGGATTTATCATTTGATCTTCACCTCAACCTCTTTGAGGCTGGAAATTCTGATTCTGATTATGTTGTCTGTGACCTTCGAAATTTTGATTCTGGTGTTGTTGTTTGTGACCTTCACTTGAGTGATGGTTACTTGGACTTCTATCTCTTCCTTGGTGACCTTTGCCTCTCCCTCTATTGGAGGAGAATTAAGTCTTGAAGGCATTGGCTATTGACTCATGTTCAAGATGTAGTCTAGTCTCATGTGTCAATAGAGAGCCCATTAATTCATCATCTGTTGAAAATTTTGACAGATCCTTGGATTCAAGGATAGTTGTAACAACCATTTCAAATTTCTTTGGTAGAATTCTGAGGAATTTCTCAACAACTCGTTGATCAGGGATAGCTTTACCATTCAATCTGATCTGGTTTACAATTCCCATGAATTTGGTCATAAAATGATCAATGTTTTTGGACTTTGTCATTTTTAGAGTCTTAAAATGTGTCCTCAAAGTCAACAGTTTAACTATTTTGACCTTGTCATTTCCTTGGTAAGATGATTTAAGGATGTCCCAGGCCTTTTTTGAAGTAACAACGCCTGTGATTTTTGAGAAAATCAAGTCATCCACTGAGTTTTGAATCTAGAATTTTGCCTTATTCTCTCTATTCCTCTGTTTTTCCTGAGCAGTTCTCTGTTGGTTGGTCATGGAAGCAAGGTCTACTAGATCTGGTTCCACATATCCAATATCCACTGGATCCTAGTGCTCTTATGTTTGCAAGAAGGATCTCATTCTAAGAGATCAAAAACCATAATTGTTTCCAAGAAGAATCGTTCCTTGTGTTGGTCCTAAGTTGCTAGAGGTGGCCATCTTTGAAAAAAATAAATTAACAAAATAGATTTGTTAAAGATTTTTGAGCTTACCTATTTCTTGTGTGTAAGACCAGGTCTGTGAAATCCTTTGTTGTGACTTCGGGCCGAAAAACACGAGGTAGACACCTTCTTTAACTTCGATCTGGTTGGATGTGACTATCCGAGCACGAGATTTATGGAGTCAGAGCTTTGAGATTTGTTCTTTAGCAACTATAGCCCCTCTAATGGTAGAATTGGGCTTTCTGAGTTTACTCGAGAGCCAAAAAAAAATTGTTGTTTAGCTTCTCATATGACCAAGGGTTGAAAACCATGTGATTTGGGATTTCGGGCTTGGGGCGTTAAGACGCGTAAAGGTCTAAGTTCCTTCGAATAGCTAAATTTTTGAATAAAGGATGTGCTGCAAAGATCAACAGTGCTCGTTGATTTGAGATTAACGGTACTCTAGTATTTTGAGAATTCGGGCCTTAAGGGATCTAGACGATATTTCTTTCTTACCTCGCAATTCTCCGAACTCACGAACCTCTGAACAAGGGAAGATATTGGCAATCTCAATTACCCGTTGAGATCTACGACTCAGAATTATTTCAGGAGTTTGGGCTTCGAAGATATTTCATCGTTCATCACAATACTCGTGAAGTGCCAAGGCAACAAATTATCCGTAGAGGTGTAGATCCAATGATCCTTAGGCCTCTGCAAATGAACAACCAAGATATTCTTCAGAAATCCGACGTTCGGGAGTTTCCGACTGCTAATACATGCTGACCTTCGGAGTGGGAATCTCCAAAGTGCGAGATCTTCCTCCACATGGCCTCTTGAGTGGAAGGCTGAGATTAACTTCGAAACTTCGGGCTTCGGGTGTTCCAAGGTTCACAACACCACAAACCTCCGAAGTGTTAGCCTTCTTGAGTGACAGATCTATTGATGTGTGTCCTCAACCTTTAATGGCTCAGATTTACATCGGTACTTCAGGTAGATCTCTTTCTGCAAAACCTTCCAGAGTGCTAAGTCTCTGAAGTGTGAGATTTGGCGCTGCGTGTCCTCGATGATGGACGATCCAGATGGAATCTGGGCTTTGGTAGTTATGTCTTCTCGCATCCGTCTTCCTTCCGAAGTGATTATTGTTGGAGTGAAGGATCTCTTTCCATGTTTCCACTTGGATCAATGAACTGGATCTACTCCAACTCTTAGGAGCTTTAGGCCTTCAGGAGTCCTTTACTCCTTAGCTTCTACTTGCTTCCTCCCGGAGTATGACATCACTTCATGTGTGTCACTTGTTTGAAGATCAATGACAACAAGTGATTGCAGAGACTCAACTCGCTAACTCTTTAATTTCCTTCCTGATATTCGCAAAGTGAAGATGCTCGTTCGAGGTGGAATTGATATCCACCATTGATCTGTTGATCTAGAAATATCAACAATCATGAGCGATTGTCGGCTCACAACTTTCTCACTCTTTAATTTTCTTCTCGATCCCCGCATTGTGAAGATGCACATTCGTAGAGTGATCGATATTCGTCGTTGATCTGTTGATCTAGCAAGATCAACGATCTTGAGCGATAGCAGACTCACAACTTGCACAAACTTTAATTTTCTTCTTGATCCCCACAATGTGTCCCCAATGTCAATCTCTCTCTGATGAGATCTGACGGTCGTGGCTTAATATTTTCTTGATCTGACAGTTGATATTGCTCACGCTCAGATCTTATGGCTAAAAAAAAAATGTCTCCTTACCTACGGGCTCATCGTTTCTAAGCTCAATTAAAGGCTAAGATCTATTCCCATGTCCAATATTATGAATGAAGTAGGTTCTCCTTTGCTTCTTTTGTAAACTTTCTTCTTAAGAAATAATGTTGTGAATCTTTCACGAATTCTTTAAATCCTCACGAATCTTTAATTGTTTTGTCCTTCTGCAGCTTTTGCTTCCTCACGCTTGTTGTCTCCAACGATCTTTTGAGCGTACTTTGGACTGAAAACTTCTCTCCAAGCTCTGTGAAAAATATTTCGTCCCGTGCTCTTGACTGCGAGACAATGTAAGCTATGTGCTCTTCTTATTATGATTAGGATGCTCTCCAGACACTGTGAAGAGGCTTATGTCCTAAGATCTGATACCATGAAAAAATGAAAAGCAAAGAAGATAATACATAGAAGATGAAATTGGAAAACATGAATGAGCAGAGCGCCTTCATTAAAGGAAAGGAGTTGAGCTAAATAAGCTTTATCAAATCAAGAAAATCAAGAAACAATCATACAAATGGCCATGACAGTTGGCAGTGTATTGTCACATATTGTTGATATTACAGATATAATTAACAATAATATCTCCCTAGGATCTGCATATTAATCCTAGACAGACAATGTGCTAGACTTCTATGGCTTTCCTCTAGAAAAAGCAAATGGATGCACATTTAAAATAAGAAATGGTGGAATGGAATACCTTTTCCTAAAGGTTGTCCTTTGTATGTCCTATCTGTTGCAATCCTAAAGTTCTAGCTCCAACTCTTACAACCTACTTCCTGCAAAAAAGAGACAAAACAATACCATTCTACTTCTCCTCCTAGTGTTAGAATCTTAGATCTAGCTTGAGTCTAACCTAAAATATGAAAGAGTAAATCAGATCTGAACATTCATGCATGAAATACAAAAATTATTAGGGTAAAACCAATGATATATTAATTCAAATGACACATGTACATCATAACTATTACCTCTTGGTGTAGATGCACTACTCTTTGCCCCTTGCTCCTTGCTCCTCCTTTTCTCTTCACCCAAGCTAGGAAACCTGAATACAATTTATGTTGATGGAGAAGCACCTATGAATTTTAGCAGCATGTATATGTAAATGATTCTTCCTCCTCATGCTCAAGATTTTTATTCTTTATATAGATTCTTGGAAGAGGCTTGGGAGAGCTTCTATATCTTCTAGAGACCAATGGAACTTGAATGCTTTGAGTTCCAAGGCTCATGCCATGAAGAACCAACTCATCCCTCACTTTCCTCTTCGAAAATCCATGAATATAGAAGATTACAGAGGCTGTCTCTTGTTGTGAATTGATGACAAATGACATGTTGTTGGTTGTTCCATAGATGACTATCGACACCTCTAAAAAATTGTCAAAATATTGAGCTAGGGATGCCTTGGCTTTCTGATGTGTTCCTCTTTGACCCGTAGGGTGAAAATTAAGGCTATGACAAATGTCCCCTAATGTGTGATATCAGAAAATGAATGGACGGCTGAAACACATTACAATAAAATAGTATCCATGTGAGGCAAAGTGAGGAGATAAAAAATAGGTCTGGAGGTCAAAGAGTATTTGCAATCAAACACCAATGATAAAGACATGTATAGACCATCCCCAAGGTAGACATACCCAAAATATGAAGAGTATCAAAGCATAACTACCAAAGAAATACATTGTGAATCCATGACATGAAATGCAATACCATGGCCATGAAAGAATACACGATGGATCCATGTCATCAATAAGATTGTAGCCATGAGAAAATACAATGCGAAACTATGTCAAAATATATACATCAGGAAGAAAACAAGCACTCAGGAGAGTTCCCCTGAAGTCTTCAAAGTAATCATATACAAATGATATACTCCATCACAACTTGGGAGGGGGTAATATAAAGCAATGATGTGGCCCCAAACCCAGTTCTTCGTCCCAAACCCCTATGGTATGATCCTACAACATGTGAATAGATGATATGATGTTGATCATGGTAGAAACCATATGATTATCGATCATTGATATATACCATTAACATATGTGAGGGAACCTATCGATGAGAAAGATGGATCTCAAGGTACTTACTACAGTCTAGTGATTATGAATATAGGATATGATGTCAAACACTCATAGAATCAATGAATCAAGAGTCAATGATGTAAGCCCACTATCAATTGTGAGGAGGTCTACCACTAAGGACTGTAAGCTCCAAAGTACTAGCTAGTTTCTATATCCCTCTATAGGTAATTTGATGAAGTCGATAGGAAGATATTCGTCGAAGGAGGGCCTTAGTGTATCCTTCATCAATCAACATGAAACATACACTAATAGATTATGTGAAGAGATAGAATCCACCAAGTACAACTAAAATAGGGATGGCCGACTGAAACAATCAACAAAACAACAGATGGTTGAATTAGGATTAAAATTTCTTTGATCATAGAGCACACCACAATGATGACTTAGTAGCAAGACTCAAGAGCTAGACAAATATAATGCAACAATGAAGAAGGAACTAAAGCACTCTCCATGATGATTGGAAGAGTAACCACTCATAGGAGTATCTATGACTCATAATACTAGGATGAATCCTAGGTAATATAAAACCTAACTGTAAGATAATGACTCAAATAGGTGCCATGTTCAAGGGAGACTCGATTGATGCCTGTTACGAGGGAAATCTCTCTATGGCTAGGGGAAAACCACAACAGATGGAAATGACTATAGAAATCAACTCTATTCTCCATTATGCTATATAAAAAAATATGCTAGCAAGACAAGATAAAAGTCCTACCTCGTCTAGACGTTCGATGAAGTCCATTGTTGAACACTTGACCCAAAGCAATATACCTACAACTAGTCCTCAACAACCAAGTAAAGCAAGCATATGGTGATAATATATGATGTTAGCACATTCAATAGCATAATCCATTAACATACATAACAAACCCACTAAAACTGGTTAAAAATCCATCAAAATCTTTATTATATGGTTACAAACCCACTTTTAGCCCAATATAGGGCACAACCCCCCAAATTTTGGGCCCTAGTCACATGTGTCTTTTCCATGTGTCCAAGCACTAAGTGCTATCTCCTTAACCATCAACCCCTGGTCATTGGCAATGTCATATGGCCCTGGTCCTAGCTCCCACGCGCCCTTATGGATAGACCCCCAGTCATTTATCCCTTGGTTACACGCCCTGGGCGGCAGGCTAGCCTAGCTAACTGATGCTAACCCTAAATACGCATGAATGGTTGAAGGTCCAAGCCATCGGTCATGTGCCACGGGCATATGGTAGCACCGAGTAGTAAACATTTGCATCAAAGTAATTTTAGTGGATTGAGCATGTGGTATGGTCGCATGGGAACGCGCCGGAGGTTGGGGCCTATCCCCAACCCTCTGAACCTTTGCTACACTTTAAATATTAACTTTGGACTATAGCTATCAAGTAACAACGTGGGCGGGTTGGTTGCCTGGCCCTGCCAAGATGCTCTCCACCCGGACCGGAGGTCACGGGTTCTACTTTGGTGGACTCCAAACTTTTTCCAAACAATCGAACCAATGGAGGGGTGCCATGTGGTAGCCCAGGACTGGGTCACGTGGCACCATTACACTTTCCACTAACTACCACGTGTCAGAGCATGATTCGACCACATACTAGCCTATGTGTCTTCCCAGTCAGCATCCACTGTACATTCCATGTCACTTTACGACCGTACGACCTGTACAGTCAGCTGCCACGTCAACACTGTATAGACTGTACGAACTGCACAGTCATCAATTTTGCATGTTTGACAAGATGAACAAACCACTATATATTTCGCATACGGTGTCTGTTTGAGCCAATTCAAGTTGTGTTGGGTTCGTATCAATGAGGCCTACACACACGTCTATTTTGAAGCCATTATGAGAACTTTGATTTTTAGGCCTTCCTAGACCCATTTTGGTTCTTGGATCCATTCTAGATCACGCCTCCCCACTAAATACCTTTTGGTCCTCCAAAAGGATACTAACCAGTCATCAAGTACGGGACAGGCCACCTGACTTGTTCTCTATCTTTAAAGTTTGTTCTGTGCACCTATCTCATCAAGATCAATTGTAAAACAATTATGATAACTGACAACATATTGTTAGCCATTTGTACTATGTCGCATCTTACTGAAGCCACTATCATCCATGTTGACAAAATTACTAATTATAACATCATAAATATGACTGCAAATGAGCTAATATGTTTGTAATACTTGCACGACATTAGCTTATCTTGAAGCAAAGTATGACTGAACTTCCATTGTACAATCATCTCATGTTCTTTCTTAAGATCAATTACTTGATTTGGGACAATTATAGGTGTTTTTCTTGCATGAGATGCCTTCCTTAATTGTTCCATTGTTTTAAGAGAGTGATTTTCTTTTAAATGATGAGCATGCACAACATATTCTTTTCGGGTGAAATCCGAAAAACCATAGTACTATCCATTGAATGTCGACATTTCATATCCATATCAGGATCCATCATCAGGACAAGAAGCCTGGGATAAAATGTGAGAAGAGATGATTATAAATATCTAAGTTAGGCGGGGAAATTTAGTGTCGGCTAGAGTCTTAGGTGAAAATTTTAAAATAGGTTTATTTGGTTTGGTTAAATTTAGGGGTTTTTTAAAGATTTCTTTAAAAAAAATATTTAAAATTCTTTATTAAGATGCTTTAATTTTATTTTAAATTTGTTTTAAGATAATTTTCAATTAATTTTGTTTTATTTTGAAAACCCTAATGTAATTAATTTAATGGTGTTTTTAAGATTATGAGGTTAAATTGTTTAATAAATTAACCATTATTAAAGTGTTATTCAAGGTTTTGTTTTTGGAAAAGAAAGTTATTTTGTATTAATTTAGAAAGAAAAGGTTATTGTGAGGTTGATAGTATTTAATAGATAGAGGTAGATTTTAAGTATTTTAATTAAAAAAAATTAATTAAAAACTGTATATTTGTTAGTTTTGTTTTATTTTAAGAAAACCTTAAAAATATTTTAAGGTGTTTTATAAGGAAGTTTAATATTCTTTAAAATGAGTTGTTTACTGGTTCTATATGTTTATAAGTGAAAAATTAAGTTATATTAATAGATGTAGTTGTATTAGGTTTTGATTAGTGTTATTAGGTTTAGGGTTTGTTAATCTTAATTTGTTGGTGTTATTAATTAATTGATAAATTTTGTTATTAAGGTAGAGTTATTTATCTATTTTTTCCTTTATTTTTGTGAATCAAGGGGAGCCAATTTTCACTTAAATCTAGGCCATTGTCTTTGTTTAGGTTTCTTGGGTGCTTAAGGATTTTGATTGCTTCTCTAATCCCTCATTTAAAGAAGTGTTCTTCTTTGGCCAAAATTTTGGTGTCTTCTAGGCGAACGTGGTGTTTAGTTTTAAGGGAGTGTTATGCTAAGGCGGAGGTGTGAATGCATTCATTCTTTATGTCAGCTACATGTTATTTAATCCTAATTTTAAAGAAATATTTAAAAAAACCCTAAATTTAACCAAACCAAATAAACCTATTTTAAAACTTTCACCTAAGACTCTAGCCGACACTAAATTTCCCTGCCTAACTTAGATATTTATAACCATATATTCTCACATTTTATCCCAGGATTCTTGTCCTGATGATGGATCCTGATATGGTTCTGAAATTTTGACATTCAATGGATAGCACTGTGTTTTTTCCAATTTCACCCGAAAACACTCCTCACCACATAAATCTCAACAAACATATTCTTTGTCTGCTTTGATTAAATGATATTGATTTTGTTCCCTGTAGAAGATTGCTTTGCGATCATAAAAATAAGGACTGCCAAAGATCATTCCACATTCATTGATTGGCACCACATCACATGTTAACTCATCCACAAACTTATATGAAATTGCAAACTTTAATGTACATTATTATGTGAAATTTATGATTGTTGCTTATTCATTTAAGTGAGTAAGGCTTATGATGCATCTGGGTGTTTAATCCCAATTGTTTAACCACTTCCTATGAAATCAAGTTAGATTGAGATCCACTATCTATCAATGTGTCAACCTTAGTATGCCTCATAATGACCCTTAAATGAAGCAATTTACTTATAGAATCAAATCCATCACCAATTTTACCTATCAAACCAACCGCTGAAATTTTAGATTCGTCACCCAAATCTGATCCCAAATCTATTGGTCGTGTTGTTGTTGCAACTTTTTTTCTCCCTTTCATTTCTTTGAACCACTTCGGTCTCTTCTCGGGATGCAATTTCCAACAATGGTCCTCATCATTCCCTTCTTTCTTGCAATGCTTGCAAGAGGGCTTCTCTTCCTTTCTTGCCATTGGGTTTTTCTTCTTTCCATTCCACTTCCTTTTGTCCTATTTCCTCTAAGACGATTCCTCTAATACACCAACTTATGTTTTCCCCGCCTCAATGTATGTTTCTTGAACAAAAACCTCATCAAGATTAGTAGGTCCAAACATAAATACAATGTTATGAATGTGTGTAGGCAAACCTCCTATATACTTCATAAGAGTTTCTTGGGTATGTAATGGAATGTCTAACATTAATGCCATCTTACGAAATTCATCTGTGTATTCTTGCATTGTTTGTCCCTTTCTTAGTTTAAGACATTGCATTCAATTAAAGCCTTCTCTTTATAACCCAAAGGATAAAATTGCTTTTTAAGTGCAAAAACAAAAACTTGCCATGATGGAAATACATTACCCACTTGTTGCGTGCCATTTTGCAACTTTCTTTTCCACCAGATGAGTGTTGTGCCTGCAAGATGAAGCGATGCCAACTTTATTTGAGTTTCCTCATCCTTGATTTGTTGCACACTACAATAAACCTCCATCCGTCTGACCCAGTTATCAAGCCTCTCTGCATTGACTTCAACATCATACATAGGTAATTCAAATTTCACATCAAGCTTAAGTATAGGCATATCATGTTTATGTTTATGGGAATGTTTTCTTGCGGTGGATTTAGAACTTGAACTTGAAGAAGAATAAGTCGATGGAGAAGAAGGAGGCGAAGGAGGAGTTTGAGGAGGATCCTCTCCTTCTTCACTTTTGACCTTTGAAGATTCACCTAGAATTGGTCTCTTCCATTCCAAATAATCCCCATATAGAACCTTCATCATCTCCAAAATGGCGAAGAAATTCTTTCAAAACTCTTTCTTATCATGAGAAATTCCCTCTTCCGATGCCATCTTCTCACTTTGAGAAGTTCTCTTTCTCGATCCAATCTCAGGATTGTCTTCAACAAGCTCTCCTTCACCACGATTCAACTTTTCCATGGTAATCATGCAAATGCAAAAACCAACCGTCAAATAGTTCTGATACCACTTGATCCGAAAATATATTTTAAATAATATGGTTGAGTTTTAAAACATGAGTTCATTAACCATTTAGGAAATTGATGAAAGAGGAAGAATTAATGATGAAACATGGAAGCCATAATAACATATACAGATCTAGAAATAAGCATAAAGAAACAACAAACCATAAAAAACAAAGTTGATAACAGAGTTTGACAATCTCACCTACGTCTTCGACCCTTTGTCTCAGTGGGTGAGGCTTTCTTATTTCTATTCAAAGCTTCAAAATTACATCATAAAAGTGCATCTGTGCAAATGGTTGAAGGTTCAATCCATCGGTCATGTGCCACAGGCATATGGTAGCACCGAGTAGTAAAACTTTGCACCAAAGTAATGTTAGTGGAGTGGGCATGTGGTATGGTCGCATGGGAACGCGCCAGGGGCTGGGGCCTAGCCCCAACCCTTCGAACCTTCGCTACACTTTAAATATTAACTTTTGACTATAGCTATCAAGTACCAACATGGGCGGGCTGGTAGCCCGATCCTACCAAGAATATCGCCACCCAGATCATAGGTCACGGGTTTGACTCCAGTGGACTCCAAACTTTTTTGAAAGAATCGAACCAATGGAGGGGTGCCATGTGGCAGCCCAGGACTGGGACACATGGCACCATTACACTTGCCCACTAACTACCACTTGTCAGAGCATGATTCGACCACCTTCTAGCCTACGTGTATTCCCAGTCAGCATCCACTATATCTGCCACATCATGATATGACTGTACAATCAGCTTCCACGTTATCACTGTACGGAATGTACAGATTGCACAATCATCAATTTTGCCCATTTGACAAAATGAAAAGACTATGATATCTTTCGCATACGGTGTCCGTTTGAGCCCGTTCAAATTGCGTTGGGTTCGTATCGATGAGGCCTACTCACACGACGATTTTGAATCCATTCTGACCACTTTTATTTTTATTCCTTCCTGGACCCACTTTGGTTCCTGGACCCATTTTGGTTCCTGGATCCATTCTGAATCATCATCCAAGGAAATTATAGAGAGCATATAGGTTTATTATAGGCTATTGGTATAGGTTGGTTATAGGTTCTTGGCACAAATTGGTACATGTTTGTAATGGTACATCTCATAGTGATAATGTGGAAGTGGTTTCATCATATATTTGACACTTATATTTTAGGGTGGTTGGATGAGGCAAGGATAGGTGGTTGTAGCAACCTTATGGTTGTAGTCGGAGAACATAGGGGGTATTAGCTTCCTTTTGGTTGTAGCCATAGAATTGGGGATTTGGAGCTTTCCTCGGGTTGTAACCATAGAATTGGGGAGCTGGAGCTTTCCTCAGGTTGTAGCGTGGAAATATAGGGGGTTGGAGCCTCCTTTCAGTTGCAGCAGAAGAACAAAGGAAGTTGGTTCTTCCAATGAATGTAATTCTTAAATACATATAAGAAAAAACATTATGTGGTTTTCTCTCGCATTAGGTTTCCTTGTAAAAATATCGTTGTATTGTGTATGTGTATTATTTCTCATTGTTCATGGTTGATTTATTCTGCACTTGCTGAATGATAATGGTAAATTGATCATAAAGATAAAAAACACTTATATATTGTGGTTAAAAAGGATTAAAAAGTTCTATTACTGATTCACCCCCCTCTTAGTAATCCAACAATCTTCCATAATCGACCATGGCCTACCATACTCAACCATAATCAACCATGGTCAAGAGGTAAATTATAACTTTAATATAGTCACCCACGGTCAACATGGTATTCCATAGTTGACCATGATCTACGGTGGTAAACCATACTCAATCATGGTCAAGCATTAGCAACCATGGAAAAATATAGCCATCCTTGCTCAACCTTAGTCAACCATGGTCAACATGGGCAACATGGTCACCATTATCAAACATTGTCAACCACAGTCAACTATAGCCTTTCATGGGAAACTATAGTCGTTCATGGGAAACCATAGACAACCATGTTCAAATGTGGTCATACATACTCTACATGGTCAACCATAGTTAGCATGGTTAAACATGGTCAAACATAGTAAACCATGGCCATCCATTCTCAAAGATAGTGAACCATGGTCATCCATGGTCATCCATGGTCAAAGATAGTCAAATATGGTCAAACATGATCATAAATAGTCACCCATGGTCAGCGTGATCTTCCATAGTCGACAATGGCCTAACATAGTCAACCATAGTCAACCATAGTCAAGAGGTAAGTTATAATTTTATTACAGTCACCCATGGTCAACATGATGTTCCATAAAGTGGTTAATCATTTTTCTCCTTTTAATAAAAGTTAAATAATTAATAATTTAATTTTAATAATTTATATTTAAATTCTAATAAATTAAATTGAATAGTTGAAATAATATGATTGATGAGAGGTCCCTGAGATGTAGGATAGTCGGTGATGGAGTTTGTTGTTACGACACTCTGTGATGTTAAAGTCACCAGTTCAAAACCTGTGGGGACATAAAATCCAAACATGTTAAGGGTTGGTGTGGCTTAGGCTGGGTGAGATCCTTGGGTGATTTTTACGGCTTAGATGCCCCCAAGTTGCAGTTTCTCAGCCACGAGCTAGTCCCACATGTCACAGACAAACTAGCAAACAAAAAAAAAAATGATTGATGAGAGAACACTTAAGTTTGAAACTAATATTTTTGACAAAATTTTAGAAAACTTAAAATAAAACAATTAAAATATTTTCTTTGTAAACTTTTCTTATATTTAAATACAGAATAATTAAACTTCAAATAATTGCTTTGATGTTGATAATTAAAAATGTGGATACTTAATATTAATAATTAATGTAATGTAAGTAACTTCTGTGAAAGAATAGGTAGACTTGAGAATAACTATTTAAATTGATATTAATGAGAAAATAAATATAAGGAAGAAGTAAATATAAATCTTCATATCTACAATAAACATCACTGCATATATAGTCATGTTTGAGTGAAATATAAATGTGGGTTTTTTTTTATAAAGAGGGACTTATATTCAAGCTTAGTGAATTGGATGAAATAGTAAGTCTCTTAAACTATGATAAAATTTTAATTTACCTTTGATCCAATAAAGTATGATAAATTTCTAATTAACGTCACATCATAGGGAAGTTTCCTTCCATGTTATTCATTGCATCAATTCAAAATTCCTATCTTTGTGACAAAGGAAAAAAATCATCATATTTTTTTTTTTCAAAAAACTTGGCCAAAACTTCATTTTCGCGATGCATCAACATTGCAATGTGACAAACATAATCCGATGTTGTTATGTGATGAACAAAACCCGATGTCACAATGTGATGAACATAACCCAACATCACAATGTCATGAACATACCCTGGCGTTGCATTTGAACATAATCTTTCACCAACATTACATTGCGATGCAATCCAACACAACCTGACATTGCATTGTGACAAACATATTTGAATGTCGTAATCTGATGAACAAAGGCCAACGTTGCAATCTGACATAAAAAAAATCATCATCGCAATGTGACATACAAAACCCTACACCACATTGTGACATACAAAACCCAACATCCCTATGTGACAAACATAGCCCAACACTGCAATGTGACGATTGTAGTCGTATGTTGCAATGTGATGAACATAGCACAATGCCTAACGTAAAAAAAAAACATGTCACAATGTCACGTACAAAACCCTTCGTCGCAATGTGTCATGTCATAGCTCGGCATCGCAATATGACATAAAAAACATAACGTTGCAATGTGATGTACAAAACCCAATGTCGCAATGTGATGAACATAGCCCAATGTCACAATAAGACAAATATAACCTAGCATTTCCCATTGTCACAATGAGACTAACATAACCCAACATTGAAATGTGACGAACATATCCCATGATCACAATGTGATGAACATATCCTAACATCACAATGTGACATGCATAACCCAATGTCTCCACATTATAAACATAGCCCAATGTTGTAATGAGATGAACATAAACAGACATTGCAAGGCGATGAACATAACTTTACGTTGCAATGTTACAGACATATCCCAAAGTTGCAATGTGACAAACATAACCTTGCATTGTAATGTAACAAAAAAAACCCAACATTGCAATGTGATAACCATAGCTCGAAGTCATAATATGATCAAAAAAACCTAAGGTTTCAATCTGACAACCATAACTTTACATTGCAATTTGACGAGCATAACTGTATGTTGCAATGTGTCGAACAAAACCAAACATTGCAATGTCACAAACTTAACCTAACATCGTAATGTGGCAAGCATATCTTGACATGAGAATCGAAAATAACCCTTCACCAACCTCACATTGTGATACAAGCCAACCATAGTTAACAATAAACAACCATGGTCAACCATGTCCAAACATAGTCAACCACGGTGATCTATGGTCAACCAAAGTCAAACATGGTCACCCAAAGTCAAACATGGTCACCCATCGTTAACAATAGTCAAACATGGTCACCGCTTGTCAACCATAGTCACCCATAGTCATACATAATCAACCATGGTCAATGATAGTCACCCATGGTCAACATGGTCTTCCATGGTCAACCATAGTCAAGCATGGTGAAGAGGTAAATTAAAACTTTTTCATAGTCACTCATGGTCAACATGGGCTTCCATAGTCGATCATAGTCTACCCTAGTCAACCATTCTCAACCATGGTCAACCATGGTCAAGAGGTAAATTAAAACATTATCATAGTCACACATGGTCAACATGGTCTTCCAAGTCAACCATGATCTATCATGGTCAACTATACTCAGTCATGGTCAACCATATGCAACCATAGCTATCCTTGTTCAACCGTAGTCAACTATGGTCAACATGGGCAACATTGTAAACCATATTCAACTATAGCCTTTCATGGGCAACTATAGACAACCACAGTTAAGCATGGTCAAATGTGGTCATACATAGTTAACATGGTCAAACATGGTCAAACTTGGTCAACCATAACCAATCATGGTCAACCATGTTCTATCATGGTAAACCGTGTTCAACCGTGGGAAAACATGATCATATGTAATCTACATGGCCAAACATGGTCAATCATAATCAACATGTTGAATCATGCTCAACCATATTGGTCCATAGTTATCCATAGTTCGACCATAGTAAACACAAGTCAATCATAAGTCGACCATAGTCAACCATAATCAACCAAAATTGAACATTGTCAACCAAATTCTACCATGGTCAACCATGCTCTCCCATTCTCGACATTGTCAACAAGGTCAACAACCATACTCAACCATGGTGAACCATTGTCAACAATGGTCAACCATAGACAACTATAGTCAACTATAATCTTTCACAGTTAGCTATACTCAACCATGTTCAACTATAGTCAACATATCAACCATAGTCTATCATGGTCAACTGTAGTTAAACATGGACAACCATGGTCACCCATAGTCAACCATAATAAACACTCATCAAGTGTGACTTGACCATACTTAACCACACCCAACCATGTTCAATCTCAGTAAACCATGATCTACTAATCTTCCCCATTCAACTAGCACAACCACAGTATAGAAGTGGTTCATATAGGTCCATGAATACCATTTTCCAATGACATTGATATATATCAACCACTTTTATAATATGATTGTGCTAATTTAAATTCAAAAGTTATCTTTTATTTATTAATATATTTTATATATTATTTTAAATTAATTTAAATTCATGTATCCGATAAA
>ML871548.1:0-19000 GCA_009831015.1 Picea engelmannii
CTTCCTTTCCATAATCTAATGACTAGTTCACTAAACTTTATACATTAAATTTTAACACAAATTAAAAAGTACTAATAAATAATAATATAAAAAACTATAACCCTAAAACAACCAAACCTAACTAAAGCTCCCTTCCTACATTAACTATAAATACAATCCAATTAATTAAAAGTACTAAAACTTACATTATATATATAATTATAAAACATTATTAAAACTCTTACATTCAACCCAACTCTAACCCTAAAACAACCATAACTAAAGCTCCCTTCTTACATTAACTTTAAATATAATTCAATTAATTAAAAGTTTAATTTTTGTTTATAAATATAATTCAATTAATTAAAAATACTAAAACTTATATTTATACATATATATAATTAAAAAACACTATTAATACTTTTACAAACATAGTAATAATTTATGATATATTATTATTATTTTATTATTTAGTTTAATTTTTATTTTGTGTTTAAAACTCTGTAGATTAGGTTTTTAGACAGTCGAAATAGGTTAAATCTTAAAAACATCATGCATATTAACTATTAATTGACCAAGATCAGCAAGTTATCAATTGACGATTAGTCCTGATGATGAATCCTGATTCAGATTCGAAACGTCGATGACAAAAATGACACCAACTATGGATTATCCGGCAAACAACTTTGAAAATACTCACCACGGAAATCTGAAAACAAGAAAAACTTGTGATGATTTATAGATATGTCATTCAGTGCTCCATATGTTGTCGATGTTGCTTCCCTCTCTCTCTCCTAATGATGTTGTAGAATACCCTTCTTGTTAAGGGATAGTGTTGTAATATTGTAACTCCAAAGAGTATTCTATTTATTATTGAGTCATTATTCATTACATCAATCCCCTTTTGTGGATTGATCATGTCGGGCATTGTAATTGACCAAATCCCCTTTTGTGGATTGGTCAAACCCAAATTGTATTATGCAAATTAAGAAGTCCTCCCCCCATGCCTAATTAAAGTGGTTTTAACCACTAAGAATATAATTTTTCCCTCCCTAGTGAAGAGACACATTTCCAGCACCTGCCAGCTAGTATAAATAAGGGAATCCAGCACCTCATTAACTCACTCACTCATTCTCTCATCTAGTGCGCAAGTTTGGTAGTTGTATTTGGGAGAAGAAGAAAGAGAGAGACGCATTGCTTAGTGTTGGATATTCTCTATTGTTTTGGTTTATTGTCTTGGCATTGTATTGGCTATCTATATTAAGGAATTTTTTGTTGGATTTTCTCCCCCATGAGGGTTTCCCAGGATAAATTTTGCATATCTTGTGATTGTGTTTCTCTTAGTGATCCTACCTATGTTATTTTTATCTAGTAAATTGAAAAGAAACCTAATAATAGCTCAAAACTTAATAGAACAAGCATATAATTTGTCACTTGTTGTATGAACTTTCAAACTTGAAATAATATTTCAGATCCAAAACATGTACCTAAACACAAATTCTCCAAACATGTTGTATGGTAGTAAATAATTTACTAAGACAATAGTTGAAATCAGGTTATATGACAGTAAATGATTCAATGAGACAGTAGCTGAAAAGAGAAGAAACAATGCTTCACATACATTTTACATGCATTCAAATAAGATAATAAGACAAATAAGATTTGAGAATAAATACTCTGTCACCATAAATTGTATTCACTAGCTGGGAAACTTAGCAGTTTTACACTTCAAATCCTAGTCAAGATCCTGATGCTTGATGCCCCAAAAAAGATGAACCCTTTTACATTCACATATTCCTCTATTTATCCATCAAGAGAGGGTTCAAATACCTATCTCAAATTTAAGTTCTATAGTCCAACTCTACATTACATTCAGACATGTAGACATAACTTTCACTATTCAGTCGTAATTACAATTTGTGAACACTTCTTTAAACTAAGTGAAGTTGAGTTCAGGTGCTAGTTTATAGGGATAACTACCCATCACTTTGACCTTAATCAAAACAGTGTATTATCAAAAGAAGAAAATTATTACAACTGGAAATAATATCTCTAACTAAACCAAAAAAATTATATTATTGTAACTAGAGCTATTGTTGATAACTAAAGTGAAAGAGTTGCATAATAAGAGTCGTCATAAGTTGTAACTTGTTGTTGACTTTGCATTGATGCCCATGTACACCAATAACTGGAGACAAACCCTTAAAAATGGTAGACCAAGCTTACACATGGTTCGAATTCTTTTTCTTTTTTACAGCAGTAGACATCAGATAATCTCCTTCATAAACATGCAAGTTTTTTGGAATTTCTTCTGCAATTTTTTTATATTTTTTTCGTATCTTTGTATGTTGCATCTCAAGAACCTGGTTTTGTTGTTGTATCTATTGAATCTGCTACCTCAAGCTATCATTCTGTTGTTTGAGGGCTTGCACCTGCTAATTATTGTCATTTGTGTCCCTGCCATCTTCAATTTTAGGCTATATCTCTTCCTTTACTCTGTTCTCATTTTTTAGTTCATGCTCTTCCTTAGCATGCCTATTGAGATCAATGGAGAGCTTGACCTTCCTTGGTCTCATCTCATACCTGGGTTTCTTCTTAGGTTTTTCATCAATGGTGTCTTTCACAGGTTCATGCACCATCAACAATTTCCCCTTTGCGTATGGTCTGGCCTCCTCTAAAACCTGCTTTGGGACACATTTTGTTTATGGACTTATATCTTCAAAATCCAACGAAGTGTCTGGACCAGTGTCCATCAAATATTGCTCTGGTTGTGGATCAATAGTGTAATTTGTTTCTAAAACAACATGTTTGACTCCTAAGGTCTCCCCCTTGATGTGTTTCTACCTAATCTTTCCCTCCAGAACCTTCTTCAAGGTGTGGATGGCCATTTCCTCCATGTTGGTGAATTAAGAGGGGTCTTCATCAGTGTCTTTATCCTCAATCACAATGGGATTATTCTCCTTTAAATATGGATCAAACAAGGCTTTGGAGTTTAGCCTCAACTGGTTGGTTAACCTAGTCTTGTGATTGGGTTTGCTTGGCATTTCTGGGACCTGGATACCCTTTTTATTTTTTCTCTATTTTTCCACAGGGGACTCTTCAATCTATGTGCCTAATGACACAAATTTAGCTACAACAATATCAGGATTGGCATGCTTATTCCTCCTCCATTTGCTTGTTTTCAATTTGGTATTTTTGTTTTCCTACATATTAGTGGACACAGGTTCAACCTTAAGATTTTCATAAGACAATTGGACTGTTGGCCTGGACCGTTTTTCTCCCTTTCTAATAGAATTTATTACATAAACCTTAACACTTTCTCTTTCTCTCTGTTTCAATGTAGATGACCTCAATTTCCTTTGAGGAATTTCCTCTTTTTCTAGAGAAATGGATTTTTCTTTATTTGATCGTGTTTTTATTTTTGTAGGTGAGGTCTTCTCTTTGGCTCGTTGGGTGGCTTTGGATGAACTCCCAGGTTTCTGATAAATTTCTTGTTCTTCCTGTAACCCTAAAGACACTAGAAAACCTGTCCAAGACATACCCAAATCGTTGAGAGCAAAAAGAACCAATATTTTTATAAACCCCTGATGATAGAGGCTTTTGTGAGCAACTTCTAGGTAATTATGGATTCTTTTGGAAATCTTAGTTAGGATTTTAAGCAGGTATAAGGGGAGGTTCATTTCTTTTTCACCATTTAAATGCATGACGAATCTAATGTGATAATAGTGGACAATTGAAAACCTACCTTTTCCTGTGATATATCTTTGTATTGCCGACAAGATTCCCCTCCATTCTTCTTTCAGCCAAAGGATTGGGATTCCCTGGCTCCAATCAGGGTTTTGATATTCTACCACCAGAAATTGATTGCACACTTCAGCTGGTAATTTCCCCTTTTTAAATGACCCCTCACCACTGATAGGGAGAGAACATGCTCCAACGATGAAGTGCTTTATTATGTGGATGGTTATGTCCACGATCTTAGTCTGGAATCCATCAAAGTTATGTGCAAAGATTAGGGAAATTCATGTGTGATGTCCATTGAAGGCACATATGAAGTCGAACCACTCACCCCTGATAAAAATTTCCCTGATATCCGGTATGGCCTCGAACAATTTGAGCCCTGTTGGCTCTGCTCTGTTTAACTGCCAGCATTCTCGAGGTGATACCATCATGCTCTAGTTGCCTCTGTTGAGAATGGTGGTCGAGGATATGTGTTGCTTTGGGTTCACCCAAAACCTGCAATGATAAATATACAAGGCACAAATGTGCATGATCTCGAGGGTACAAGGAGCATGTGAGTGTGATCTGGGTGCCAAGGCACTTTTATTCAAACTTTGAAATACTTTTTAAAACATAAAAACTCATAAAATAAATTGTTTGTTGATTGCAAGAATTCTAGCATTCTTGCAATTGGCACCTTTTTGCACTTATAGGCCTAGGTTATCCTTCTTGTGATCCATTCAGTGATATAACCATGGTGATAAGACTTTTCCAATTCAAATCAAGACATGACTTGGCCTTATAAAAAGAAAACAACTAACAAAAAGCAAATAAGGGATATCAAAAAACAAATTTAAATGACTTAATACACCATGAAGAAAAACTAACTAGAAGCTAGGTTGACAGATGAATGGGTTGGTTTGATGAATAGAAGGAAGAGGTGTAGGCCTAGGATATAACAACTACTATGGGGTTTCCTTGAAGGGTCATATTACCACTCCCATCCATACTTGTCACTTTGCACACCTCTTCCCTTCCACCTCCTCATCTTTTGGGTTTTCGAGCATATTGGCCCAAGAAGGGCTTGTACATTATTTCATGGAAAGAAGGGGATAAAGGCCTAGAGGTTTGTAGTTGGAAAAAGATAAAAGTCTTATATTATCCTATAGATTCTCTCCCTAAGTTCCTGAGAGCAATGAAATGCTTCTTCACAAAAATCAAGGACCTGTAAAATAAAACACATAACTAATAAATGTCCCACTTGTTGATGGAATACATGTTGTGGTGTCTTTTAATTTCCTTACACATGACACTCTTTTTATTATTAGCTTCAAGTGGCATGTGTTTCTCTTTACTTTCCATTGCACATAGCACTCAATGTTTTGGACCATAATCAATCAATGGAAAGGACTTGGAAAAAGGTTGCATTGCAAATGAGGATGCAACACACCCTCTACAAATGCACCCATAAATGATACAATATGAGACCATGTATGTCAAGAAACCCCATGCCCAAAAGTCATACCCCCATCCACCTCATACTCTTTTACATGACTTAGAGAGGGTCTTCTTGGGAAACACCCCATGACTTGGGAAATGACCTACCCAATAGGACACCATGACAACCCTCCCATACTTAAATTTGGCAAGTTGTATAAGGTATTTGAGCATTTGTTTATTTTGAAAAGGGGGGATTTGATGCACATGTTTTGGTGGCTATTTTATTATATATGGATTACTTGGCATGATACACATGACTTGTGGACCCTTGGATGGAATGATTGTTTGTCTTTGCATGACCTTTCCAAGTGAAAGATTTTCCATGGAGGAAAAAGGTTACTTGGACCTTGATAGGGGCTTGAATCCCACAGGTTGGATGATGCGCCCCCTAGGATGGGCAAAGGACCCCGGATCCATCGCACACTTGAGATTATGGACTTTGAGTTTGGAGGAATTTGGACACCACATGATGATGGCATGCTATCTATTTTCACTAGGAGGTTGGCCTTTGGAGGCCCAAAATATCACCTCCTAAGCCTTGGTGTCATGAAGAGGCTAAGGTTTGATGGGCTTGATGGATCCGAAAGGAAGATGATGTGGTTTGAAGTAGGAAGTTGCATGACATGACATTTTAGAGCATGAGAGATGGATACATGGCCTTTGGAGGCCCAACAAATGGCATCTAGAGGCATAATGTATCACTTTCAAGGCCTAGCATCCCCCTTTAGGTAATGACATCACCCTTTTAAGGGATTATTTTATATCATTTTCTAAGTTTATAAATGTAAATGTAAAATAAAGAAGGTCGACCTCTCTAATTTGATGTTGAATTTTGTAAAAGGAAAAATTAGGGTTAGATGACCTCATATAAATAAAGATAATCTCAACCTCATTTTATCATCATGTGCTTGAGAATTACATACACTCTTGGATGAAATTTTTTCCCTACTTGGGAAATTCGCTCTATCTATATTTGGTGCTTTGTGGATTGTTTTACTTGTCTATTGGTGAAGGAAGGATAGTCTCTACCTCTTGTATTCTTCTTTCTTGGTAATGTGGTGGAATATTGTTGATAAATAGAGGTTTTTCTTGTTATCTCTAGAACTAGGTAAGGAATTTCCACAATTATATTGTTTCTTCTTGATTTTAAGGTTAATATTGTCAAACCCCTTGGAGGAGTATAAAGGCATACACCCTTCATAAATATTTATCTGTATGGTCATTGAAAGAGTTATTTTACAAAGCTTGCTACAATGAATAAAATGGATTACACCCTTGTAGATTTATGGGAGCCAAATGTTACCCTCCATTTCTAGGGGTAACTAAGGAGATGATGTCTTGAGGCCCTCGAGTTGAATACATGGAGTATAAAGAGGTAGATGAGCGTATAGAGCACCTTCACTTACCACTCATCACAATTTGATCAACGACAGGAGAATCCAGCAAACCAGCTTGGCCCACAGAGGACAACAGTTCTTGCTTCATTAGGTAATAAGGTTGGTCTCGTGGTAAGTGTCATTTTAATAATTAAAGCATTTGAAAGTGTTGCAAAGGATCATTTCTTGATTTTGAAAATGTTTTCTTGGAAATTATTCCTTTTGCCTCTTTTCACCTTGGTGGTTGACATGTTTTCCTCGTAAGTGGGTTACCCTCGGGGAAATAGTTGCTACTAGGAGGTTTCCTTGAAGGGTCATTGTACCACTCATTTTAGCATTGAAATTCACACTTTGACTACTAAACTGTAAGCTCAGCACCCATCAGAATGTAAAATATAATTTTTTGGTTTGAAAAGGTGGATCAGCAAGATGAGAAAGAGAGGGATATGGCAGCAAATTGCAGATCAGTAGGCTACACCAATGGGAAATGGAGTCATAAACATTCTACTCATTGAAGGCACTAAAGTTGCTCAACAAAAAACAAGATTATATGCTGATAGATGGAAGAATGAAGAAGAAAAACATAATATAGAATGTTCACTAAACAGAGATCCTCTCAGTTTAATAAATCAACAAATACTTGAATAAAACAATGATCGATGGGAAAAACTACAACAGATCCTCTGCTGCTTAGGGATCCATAAATCATTGGCAGCCTTTTATCCTAAAATATGCAATATATTCAAATAATAAGATATATAAAACAAAAGAATAACAATATGAAATCACATCTCTCATGAGTCTCCAATAGTAGTAATGATTACAATCATAAAATTCCCACAGGCTTACAAATGAACACACGCAGGGAAACTACCTGCTCCTACTCTCTCTAGTCTCTCTTGGCTCATGAATCCAACCCTTCTCCAAGAGATCTCTCCTTCCTTAAATAGAAAATAGCATCCAAATATCCTTAAGAGGTCAAATCCCATCTCCTCCATTGGATTCTAAGCCTTGGAGATAGCTGGAAACAATCAAAGAGACAAAAATCCAACAAACTGCTAATTTTCAGGAAATTGTTGGAAGTCATTAATAAATTGTTTCCACCTCACTGCATGAGGTCTTTAATGGATCTAAAACTTAGGTGTAGGTGTCCCTTTACATATAAATGATCCTTTAGAAGCCATTTGAACCCTATTTGACAGGTGGAAACCTCCCAACAAGGCGAATATCCAATCCGCTATGCAAAACAAAGAATTGGCAGCACATTCTGTAGCGCATTTGTGTTTAAATTTTTTCTCTCAAATTCCAAACTGGGTCAGGCTGAAATTTGGATATCACGTAAATAAGGATATCATATTCCTTCACAAAAAATTCCAGAGAAACCCACTTCGTCATTTGGGTTTTATGATAAAATCTCTAACAGTACTTGCTACAGAAAATTATGTAGTGCCACTCCTAAAACGGATCTGCAGATTTTGTAGCGCCACTTCTATGTCTAATATGTCTCTAACCATAAAACATTTTGAAAACCTGAGAGAGGTTTTTTTTATTTGGTATGTGATGAACAAAAACCTCCTCTAGTTTTCAAAAATAGCTTCCCATTTGTTCATAATCCAAGTTTTAAGTTAGTCACTCAAAAACTACAGAAACATCGCGTCGTGGGGCGTACTACGCAAAAGGGTCGCACTACTCCCAAAATGAAACAAAACCCTCATTTTTTCACAAATTTTCCTCTTTTTTTGAGTTTGCAGGATGGTGTTGATGGTGTACTTTGGCTAGGTGATTCTGTTATGCCTTTTGGTAGTGCAACTACAAAACAGTCTATCTAGATGATTATGTAGCATGAGGCGCTATGAAATCTCTTTGTTTTTCAGTGTTATGCAATGAATACTCAAAAACATAAAAAGTATTAGTATATGGACTATAAGTCTGTAAATGCCTCCAATAGGTGAAAATATAATATTTTCCCAAACACTTCAAAAATATAAGGATGAATGACCCATAACAACTACATGTGACCCTTTACAACTTCATGTGATAACATTGGCTCCATAGGGAATAGAGTCCTCCCTATGAGGCTCTAAGAACTGTTGCAGCTCCAGTGCCTTAGTTGTTGGGTTGTGGAGTCATCTGTGTAAACAACCTCTAATACCACCACTTATTCATGAAAACTGTAAAACTCGCTACAAACTAAAGGAAAGAAAGGCTTGGGAAGCGAGCTTATTACCTATGCTACCCTACCCTAACTAAAATTGCAACTTGGTCAAGTAAAACAAGATTTCCACAGTAACCATTCAAGTAACTTGATGAATGAAATGGTCTCATCTATGTCATTGATCAATGAATAATAATAGAAGTATAGCAGCAGTGACATAAACTCCTTCATAAAACCATACTCACCCATGAGTATCGATGAAATAATGCAATTTGAAATTTTTAGAAAATATGAAACATAAGACTCTAACAAGGTTGCAAATGGATCCTTAAAAACAAGATCAGAAGCATGTTGATCCACAAAAAATAAATGCTCATTTGTAAATTCCTTTCTGTTTGCAAATAAATGACCTTCTTGCTCTTTCGAAACCAACTCATGATAATCAACAATTGTAGTCTCTTCTTCATAAGAATGATCACAGGATAATTGTACAGCAGGATTTAAAGCATCATAATTATGATCAGCCAAGAACATATAGTTATCTATGCAATAAGCCACTACTACATGCTCAAAATGGTCTGAAAATTGATCATAATCTTGATATGCATTCTTGTCCATAGAAAAATCTGCAAATATTGAAGAATTTGATTCCAAATGTGAATCATACTTACATCTTTGTTGTTATTCCAGATCTGATTTATACTCGTTGTCTTCTTGCTCGGAATCTAAAACTGTTGGCAAATGTTTAACAGGTAGTGTATGCTTGTCATTGATGGCAAGTACAGCAGCAATGATGGCTTGAGTACAGGAAGAATGTAACAGACGGGCACCAGAAGTAGTTTGAGAAGAACAGATGGGCACCAGAAGTAGTTTGGGAAGATGCTACAGAGCAAGCTTGATAAGATCAGAAGAGATAGTGCAGAGGTTAGTTGGCATGATTTATAGGCAGTATGCGCTTGTCATTGATGGCAGGATCAGAGTCTACATCGATGGAAAAACAGGAACAACGTAAGCTCAGAATGAATTAGCGCAGAGTCGAATGCAGTGCGTAGGTGTGCACCAGTAACTCATGGCTAAATCTCAAGGGAGATAGCGTACTTAGGATCACAGGCGGATCAAAGGTTGAGGCCTTTGACACTTAGAAATTCTTCCAAGTAAGAAGGATGTGTAAAGCTTGGAGGAGAAGCGTCGGTGATTGTTGGATCCCATCCCAAATTCCCGATGACCGTCAGATCTCAATGTAGACAAGAGGAGCACGTTGAAGAGGAGGATAGATCTCAGGTGTTAGATCTGAGCGCAGGGTCCGACCATCATTGGATCGAGGAGAACCTACGCGATCTTTAAAGTGAAAGGAGTAGAGGGCTCACAAAATCCCGAAAGCAGGAGGACTGTCCATCTCAGGGGATTATGTGGACCGTTGATCCAACTCGCTGTCAGAGTTTTCGGGGATTGAGAGTTGGAGATGACAAGTAATATCATCCACAGAAATCCTGACTTCGCGATATGCAAAATTGCGACGTAATCTGAGCCATCAAATCAAGATCACATCTGGACCGTCGATCCGACTCGCGTCAGCAAACCACGTCAGCTAGGAACACGTGGCACAACCAGGTAATGACAAGTGTCAGACTGATTCAAACATTCCAAGCACATGTAAGTCACGAATCAGGGTGACACGTGGCAGTTATTTAACACATGTGACATCAACAGACTTACTCCATATCGGAGTTTCGTGAATCGCGACATAGAGAGACAAGAAAACATTCACCACAGGAATGTCGAAATCGTGATATGCGAAATCATGAAATAATCTGAACCGTCAGATCAAGTGTTGATCAGGACCATTGATCCCACACCATTTCGGGGTATCGGGGATCGCGACTTGGAGATTCGAGATGTCTCATCTCCAGACTCACGAAATGCGAAAGCGCGAAAGCGCCTTATGCATAAGGTTGTGGTCACAGCCCATGGTCATGAGAAGGGAAGGAGTTAGTCCAGATAAGCTCCATTTCAGGGTTTCGGAGATCGCGACTTGGAAAGTCGAGATACCTCATCTCCATATCCATGAAACGCGAATTCGCAAAAATCGCTTTTTGCATAGACGCTTGGTTATGACCATAGCCATATTGGGGAAGGAGCTAGTGCAGAAAAGTTCTATATCGGAACTTCGGAGATCGTGAAATGAAGTGTCGAGACACTGAGCACAGAATTGTTGAATGTCGAAATGCCGAAATGAATGCAAGATCCCATGGAATCAATCCAACGGTGCAGGTGAATTTGAACAAGATCAGAGGGGTACTGTTGCATGACACAGTGAAACTGCTAGAAACCATTGATGGCTTCTACCAAAGGTTGCGAAGAGACTTCGGTGTGATTTCCAGAGGAGCTGAAGAGTCACATGGAATCTGCTAGTGGAATGAAGACGATTCATGGAGGAAATTGACAGCTGGATAAGGGTTTGAGCTCGACTGTAACAGAGAAGACGAAGAGTCTCAACTTCCAAAGAGAAAAAGGAATCTCGTCTTAACACCTAGTGATGATAGACATTGGGGATGATTGACATAGAAGGTGAAGAGCCTCTGGGAATCTTCAAGAGGGATGAAGATGTTCGTGGAGGAGATTGACAGCTGGATGGGCATTGAGGCCTATAAATGAAACAGAAAAGGTGAGCTCGACTGTCACAGAGAAGACGAAGAGTCTCAACTGCCAGAGAGGCTGAGGAATCTCAGCATAACACCCAGTGATGTTGAACGCGTGGGAAAACCGCCAGAGAAGCTGAAGAGTTACCATGATGATCAGGCAGATCACTCGAGAGGTGGAGGAGATTGGCGTGGTATGAGCATGTAGAGGCATTGCGCACATTGCATGCACAAGGTGCACAGAAGCTATAAGTACATGGTACAGAGAAGAGATGGGGTTGTTGTTGCTGTTGGAGTTTGTTGTGGTTGTTGTTATTGAAGGTGATTCATGTGTGAAGAAGGGAGAGTGCAGCAGCTGAATTGAACAGAAGAGGATCTGTGCATTGAATGGACATGGCGCACAGAGCATAAAAAGCAAAAGAATAGGTAGCGCAAGTCATGTGTGCAGGAAGGCAGTGAGACAGACAGAGCAATGAAATGCAGCAGAACAGTGATGAGTCTGGTAAGCCATTGTTGAACATTATATCACTGTAATAAGTTTCAGTAGAAAAGATTTATATTCCAGGGTGGAAGGGAGGTGCTAAGGAGGAATGTTGTCCCCATAGGTTCAAGTGGGTGCTTGAACACAGGGAGTTGTAGCTTCCATCTGGTTGCAGCTAGAGAAACCAGGGTGGCAGGGTGGTGCAAGGGAGAACTCTTGTTCTCTGTTATACAGGTTGGTTCCTGTATGAGTGGAAGTTGGTGCTTCCATCCAGTTGATGCTGGAAACACTCAGGGAGTTGGTGCTTCCTTCTAGCTGGTGCTAGAGAAACCAGGGAGTTGGTGCTTCCTTCTAGTTGGTGCTAGAGAAACCAGGGAGTTGGTGCTTCCTTCTAGTTGGTGCTAGAGAAACCAGGCAGTTGGTGGTTCCTTCTAGTGGGTGCTAGAGAAAACAGAGAGTTGGTTCTCTCAGTAAGTAGCATCTTGCAAAACAGAGGTTGTAGCCTCATTATGAGTTGGTGCTCATATGTATGATAATGTAAAGAATGTAGCTATTACTTATCATATAAAGAAAAAGAGGTTTTTACCCTTTATGGGTTTCCGCAGGAAATATCTGTCTCTGTGTATCACATGTGTGTGACTGATGCTGAATATGCTATTGCTTACTTCCCTGCACTATTGTGATTGTCCCTCAATGTTTCTGCAAAGAGTTTAAAAGAAGCATAATTGTGTGAGCACAGTAACAACTGATTCACCCCCCCCTCTCAGTTGTCCAACAATTGGTATCCGAGTCGGCCCCTTTTATCTAAGGGTAGATCCTAGAGCTTAAACATGACAAGCCATGAAGGGACTTCAGTCACTAGGCCTCCTCTATTTGATGGAACAAATTTTGCCTTCTGGAAGGTTAGAATGAGAACATACCTAATGGCCTTAGGAGCTGATGTATGGGATGTAGTAGAGACTGGATACATAAAGCCTGTTGTGCTAGCTTCCAAGGATGATAAGTTAGAATTTAGCTTTAATGCTAAAGGAATGAATTCTATCTTGAATGGACTTGCAGAAGCCGAGTTTGTGAAGGTGATGCATCTCCAAACTGCTAAAGAAATGTGGGACAAACTCATTAACAGCTATGAAGGTAATGAGAAGGTGAAATATGCCAAGCTTCAAACCTACAGAGTACAGTTTTAAAAGCTACAGATGAAAGAAGATGAAACTATTGGAAAATACTTTCTGAGAGTAGAAGAAATGGTAAATGCTATGAAGGCACTTGGTGAAATAATTGGGGAACCCTCTTTAGTTCAGAAAATTTTGAGATCTCTGCCAGATAGGTTCAACCCAAAGGTCTCAGCTATAGAAGAACTTAACGATATAAATACTTTGTCCTTTGATCAACTTCTAGGAACGTTGACTACATATGAGATGAGGATAGTTACAGATAAACCCACCTCTAGAGAAGCATCATTTAAAGTAGATAAGAATGAAGATTCTGAGCCTGATGAAATTGAAGCAAAATTTGTGAGAAGAATAAAGAAAGGATCAGGCAAGTACCAAGGTAAGTTTCCCTTCAAATGTTTCAACTGTGGTAAGATAGGTCATTTTTCAAATAAATGTCCACACAAGAAACACGATCAGAACTATGAAGGTGAAGAGAAGCACAAATCCAAGAGATTTGATAAAAAGAAAAGTCCATGTGTAAACAATGATGACTCCTCAGAAGAAACCAATACTGACTCTTCCTATGAAGACAAGGTAAATGACTTCATGCTTATGGCCAAAGAGGATTATGATAATGAAAGCACAGTCAGTGATGAGAATGATGAAGAATCTATGGTTGGTATGGAAGGAGAACTGATCAGTGCACTAGAAGAGATTGACAGACTCAGAATTAAGAACAGAAAGCAAAAAAAATTGTTGATACAGTTCGAGAAAGACAGTAAACAGCCTGATGAAGACCTTGCCCTGCTAAAAGTGAAATTAGAAGAGGCAAAGAAAATCGAGGATATTCTAAAACATTAGATATCAGAAAAGAGGGCAAGATATGAAGCCCTGGAAGAAGAAGTAGTGAAAACTAAGAAAGAGATGGAGAAGTTTCAAGCCTTGTATCATCAAAATCTGTCAAGTATCAAAGCCTCAGAAGAATTAACTCTCATTCTAAATCAGCAAAGGAATCCAAAGTTGAAAGTTGGCTTGGGTTATGAAGAAGGATCAAGTAGTGGTCAGCCGAGAAACAAAGAACCCATCAAGTTTGTCAAATCTTCAACCGATGACAACAACAAACCTGCAGAAACAAAGGAAGACAATAAGCCACCCAGAAGGAGTAAAGAAAAAGGTGCCAGAACTAAATCTGTAGAACAAGGAAATAATACACTCCCTGCTCAAGGAAATCATCAGTATGGAAGAAATCGATTTTCTCAAAGAACACAACCATTTTCCAGGTACAAAGAATTTTTCTATGGATATTGTTTCTACTGTTCTAACTTTGGTCACAAAGCAGTAAATTGTTCCTTAAGATTTAGACATAAGAAATTAAGATTTCAAAGGAATAAATATTTGCCTCAGCAAAGAATGAGTTCAACGAGTAGACAATGCGGCAACAACAACTTTGACCTATTGAACAATGAGATTGAATGTTATAACTGTCACAACTTTGGCCACAAAGCTGCAAACTGCCATCTGAAGAATTACAAAGCAAACCCAAGGATAAAGCCCTTAGATAGAAATCCCAGCACATGGAAAAGAAAAGATAGTGAAAAATGTGGTCAAGCACTTTCAACTCAAAAACAAAAGGCCTCTGGGAATATAGATAGTGGATGTTCCAAGAACATGACTGGAGACAAGGATAAGCTACTGTCCATAAATAAAAGTAAAACAGGAAATGTGATCCTTGAAAATGATGAACCAAGTAAAATCAAGGATAGAGGGATGATGAGTTTGAGTAATGACAAAGGAGATGCCCAGTACATTCTGCTAGTGGATGGTCTGAAACATAATTTGCTCAGTACAAGTCAAAAATGTGACAGAGACAGTGAAGAGGTGCTCACGTCCAAAGAATGTAAGGTAAACATAAACTCAGGACAAGTGGTGAATGAAAGTATAAAGAAAATTAATGATGTTGAAATTGAGTCCTCCCTTGCAAGTAAAGAAGAAGATTCAGATACAATAAAAGCATGTTCAGTTAGCATTAATCCCATGGATGAAGTAGGAGAAGAACCATGTCATAAACATGAAGCAGAAGCCTTGAAGGTTGAGAAGGCAGACACCCAAATCAAATTCTTGAGTAGATCCATGACTCTGGACAAGGTCTTGGATAGCCAGATATCACCAAATGACAAATCTAGTATTGGACTCAACAAGGTAGAAATCAATGCTCCTAAGAAACCTGATATAGGTCCTTCATTTGTGAGAAAGAAAAGCAGGCGTGAGAGTGGGTGTAGCAGTTTTCTCTTGTGATTGAATTTGGACATAAAAGCCCTGGATTGAATGCATCATGGAAGAAAAATGAAAATTGCAGTAATAGAGGTCGATGAGATTCAATGGGGAGATCCAAGGGCTATTTAAAAAGTACAAGCTACAATTGCACAGTGTTCAAGTAGGACAACAACATTCTGATGTACAATATGATATACATGACATCCTGTAGAGACAACAAGAGGAAAGACCTTGTCAAGGAAAGTTAACCTTTTAGGAACAAAGGGGGAAAATAGTCAAAAGCAAAGAGATAACAGTGACAGGGGGAGTCATCCACTCATGAGAAGATTGATAAAGGAGTCTGAGTAAGAGAGGTGAGCAATTTTGAGTATTCTACAGAGGATACAATGGAACCTAAAGATGAACAGGTCCAAGAATCAGAAAAAGAAGACTCTAGTTTGGATACAAACATTTGCAGGCCTCATATAAGAGAGTCCTTCCTATTAGGGGGAGTTTGTGTTGATCTTAATATCTGATACCTCCTAAAATTACTGCCACAGCTCAGGGGGAGCATGTTCTCTTTGACATTGATGTCAAAGGGGGAGAAAAGAATTTGGGTGCCTTAGTTGCCATCAATGCCAAAGGGGGAGATTGTTGGCAAATGTTTAACAGGTAGCGTATGCTTGTCATTGATGGAAAGTACAGTAGCAATGATGGCTTGAGTACAGGAAGAATGTAACAGACGGGCACCAGAAGTAGTTTGAGAAGAACAGACGGGCACCAGAAGTAGTTTGGGAAGACGCTGCAGAGCAAGCTTGATAAGATCAGAAGAGATAGTGTAGAGGTTGGCTGGCATGCTTTATAGGCAGTTTGCGCTTGTCATTGATGGCAGGATCAGAGTTTGCATCGATGGAAAAACAGGAACAACGTAAGCTCAGAAGGAATTAGCGCAGAGTCGAATGCAGTGCGTAGGTGTGCACCAGTAACTCATGGCTAAAGCTCAATGGAGATAGAGTACTTAGGATCACAGGCGGATCAAAGATCGAGGCCTTTGACACTTAGAAATTCTTCCAAGTAAGAAGGATGTGTAAAGCTTGGAGGAGAAGCGTCAGTGATCGTTGGATCCCATCCCGAATTCCCGATGACCATCAGATCTCAATGTAGACAAGAGGAGCACGCTGACGAGGAGGATAGATCTCAGGCATTAGATCTGAGCGCAGGGTCCGACCACCGTTGGATCGAGGAGAACCTGCATGATCTTTAAAGTGCAAGGAGTAGAGGGCTCACAAAATCTCGAAAGCAGGAGGACCGTCCATCTCAGGGGGTTATGTGGACCGTTGATCCGACTCGTTGTCGGAGTTTCGGGGATCGAGAGTTGGAGATGACAAGTAATATCATCCACAGAAATCCCGACTTCGCGATATGAAAAATCGTGACGTAATCTGAGCCGTCAAAACAAGATCACATATGGACCGTCGATCTGACTCACATCAGCAAACCACGTCAGCTAGGAACACGTGGCACAACCAAGTAATGACAAGTGTCATATTGATTCAAACATTCCAAGCACATGTAAGTCACGAATGAGGGTGACACGTGGTAGTTATTTAACACATGTGACGTCAGCAAACTTACTCCATATCGGAGTTTCGTGAATCGCGACATAGAGAGACAAGAAAACATTCACCACAGGAATGTCGAAACCGTCAGATCAAGTGTTGATCAGGACCGTTGATCCCACACCATTTCGGGGTATCAGGGATCGCGACTTGGAGAGTCGAGATGTCTCATCTCTAGACTCACGAAATGCGAAATCGTGAAAGCGCCTTATGCATAAGGCTCTGGTCACAGCCCATGGTCACGAGAAGGGAAGGAGTCAGTCCAGATAAGCTCCATTTCGGGGTTTCGGAGATCGCGACTTGGAAAGTTGAGATGCCTCATCTCTAGATCCACGAAACGCAAATTTGCGAAAAGCTCTTTTTGCATAGACGCTTGGTTATGACCATAGCCATATTGGGGAAGGAGCTAGTGCAGAAAAGTTCTGTATCGGAACTTCGGAGATCGTGAAATGAAATGTCGAGACACTCAGCACAGAATTGTCGAATGTTGAAATGCCGAAATGAATGCAAGATCCCATGGAATCAATAAAATGGTGCAGGTGAATTTGAACAAGATCGGAGGGGTACTCTTGCACGACACAGTGACACTGCTAGAAACCATTGATGGCTTCTTCCAGAGGTTGCGAAGAGACTTTGGTGTGATTTCCAGAGGAGCTGAAGAGTCACATGGAATCTGCCAGTGGAATGAAGACGATTCGTGGAGGAAATTGACAGCTGGATAAGGTTTGAGCTCGACTGTAACAGAGAAGATGAAGAGTCTCAACTTCCAGAGAGAAAAAGGAATCTCGGCTTAACACCTAGTGATGATAGACACTAGGGATGATTGACAGAGAAGGTGAAGAGCCTCTGGGAATCTTCAAGAGGTATGAAGATATTCGTGGAGGAGATTGACAGCTGGATGGGCATTGAGGCCTGTAACTAAAACAGAAAAGGTGAGATCGACTGTCACAGAGAAGACGAAGAGTCTCAACTGCCAGAGAGGCTGAGGAATCTCAGCATAACACCCAGTGATGTTGAACACGTGGGAAAACGGCTAGAGAAGCTGAAGAGTTACCATGATGATCAGGCAGAGAACTCGAGAGGTGGAGTAGATTGGTGCGGTATGAGCATGCAGAGGTATTGTGCACATTGCATGCACAAGGTGCACAGAAGATATAAGTACACGGTACAGAGAAGAGATGGGGTTGTTGTTGTTGTTGGAGTTTGTTGTGGTTGTTGTTATTGAAGGTGATTCATGTGTGAAGAAGGAGGAGAGTGCAGCAGCTGAATTGAATAGAAGAGGATCTATGCAGTGAATGGACATGGCGCAGAGAGCATAAAAAGCAGAAGAACAGGTAGCGCAAGTCATGTGTGCAGGAAGGCAGTGAGACAGATAGAGAAACGAAATGCAGCAGAACAGTGATGAGTCTGGTAAGCCATTGTTGAACATTATATCACTGTAATAAGTTTCAGTAGCAAAGATTTATATTCCAGGGTGGAAGGGAGGTGCTAGGGAGGACTGTTGTCTTCATAGGTTCAAGTGGGTGCTTGAACACAGGGAGTTATAGCTTCCATCTGGTTGCAGCCAGAGAAACCAGGGTGGCAGGGTGGTGCAAGGGAGAACTCTTGTTCTCTGTTATATAGGTTGGTGCCTGTATGAGTAGAAGTTGGTGCTTCCATCCAGTTGGTGCTGGAATTACTCAGGGAGTTGGTGCTTCCTTCTAGTTGGTTCTAGAGAAACCAGGGAGTTGGTGCTTCCTTCTAGTTGGTGCTAGAGAAACCAAGGAGTTGGTGATTCCTTCTAGTTGGTGCTAGAGAAACCAGGGAGTTGGTGCTTCCTTCTAGTGGGTGCTAGTGAAAACAGAGAGTTGGTGCTCTCATCAAGTAGCAGCTTGCAAAAAAGAGGTTGTAGCCTCATTATGAGTTGGTGGTCATATGTATGATAATGTAAAGAATGTAACTATTACTTATCATATAGAGAAAAAGAGGTTTTTACCCTTTATGGGTTTCCTCAGGAAATATATGTCTCTGTGTATCACATGTGTGTGACTGATGCTGAATATGCTATTGCTTACTTCCCTACACTATTGTGATTGTCCCTGAGTGTTTCTGCAAAGGGTTTAAAAGAAGCATAATTGTTTAAGC
>ML871548.1:19933-36906 GCA_009831015.1 Picea engelmannii
TGAGGTTTAAAAATTTGATGGCAAGGTTCAACAGTAACAGTAGAAGGTGATGAGATTTGAGAAGGACTTGAATCAGTTTCAACCTCCTCAAGGTTACAAGGATGATCAAATTTAGGAGGGATTTGAATACAAATCTCATCCTTATGAATACACTGAGGTGAGGATACAAGATCAATATCTACAACACAGGAATAAGGTAGGTCTTCTTCTTCCAAGGATGGATATATAAAGGAAGGTTGATGATCATCTGAATAAACAAAGCATGAGATGATTCTCTTTATATGTAAAAGAAAATATAAGAAAGAGTTGATAAAGAAGAACAGGAGTTCATATAGAAAACTAATGAAATGATACTTGGTTTTACACTTTTTCCCCTTCATCTTTCTGTCAACAGGATCCTCCCCAGTGGAGTCTTTGATTGTGGAGTATTCAGGTAGATAATACAATCATCTTTTTTTTGTGTCCCTCTCTTGTCTACCATCAAGAGCTGCATTTGTGTCGTTCTTCCTAGGGAGCTCTTCAATTTGCTCAAATCTGTCCATGGCAACAATGCCAAAAATGTTAGCACTAAAAGTCACATTTTGACTGCTAAAGTGTAATCTTAGCACCCATCAGAATGTAAAATATAATTTTTTTGTTTGAAAAGGTGGATCAGCAAGATGAGAAATAAAGGGAGATGGTAGAAAACTGCATATCAGTAGGCTACACCAATGGGCAATGGAGTCATAAACATTCTACTCATCGAAGGCACTAAAGTTGTTCAACAGAAAACAAGATTATATGTTGATAGATGGAAGATTGAAGAAGAAAAACATAATATAGAATGTTCACTAAACAGAGATTCTCTCAGTTTAATAAATCAACAAATACTTGAATAAAACAATGATTGATGGGAAAAGCTACAACAGATACTATGTTGCTTAGGGATCCATAAATCATTGGCAGCCTTTGATCCTCAAATCTGCAATATATTCAAATGAGAAGATATATAAAACAAAAGAATAACAATCTTAAATCACATCTCTCATGAGTCTCCAATAGTAGTAATGATTACAATCATAAAATGCCCACAAGCTTACAAATGAACATGAACAGGGAAACTGTCTGCTCCTACTATCTATAGCCTCTCTTGGCTCATGAATCCAACCCTTCTCCAAGACCTCTCTCCTTACTTAAATAGAAAATAGCATCCAAATATCATTAGGAGGTCGAATCCTATCTCCTCCATTGGATTCTAAGCCTTGGAGATAGGTGGCAACAATCAAAGAGACAAAAATCCAACAAACTGCTAATTTTCAGGAAATTGTTGGAAGTCATTAATAAATTGTTTCCACCTCACTGCATGAGGTATTTAATGGAGCTAAAAATTAGGTGCAGATTTCCCTTGACATATAATTGATCCTTGAGAATCCATTCGAACCCTCCTTGATAGGTAGCAACCTCCCAACAAGGTGAATATCCAATCAACTATGCAAAACAGAGAATTGGCAACACATTATGTAGCACACTGGTGTTTAAATTGTTTCTCTCAAATTCCAAACTGGGTCAGGCTGAAATTTGGACAGCACGTCAACAAGGATATCATATTCCTCCACAAAAAATTTCAGAGAAACCCACTTCGTCGTATGGATTTTATGATAAAATATCTAACAGTAGTTGCTACAGGAAATTTTGTAGCGCCACTCCTAAAACGGCTCTGTAGATTTTGTAGTGCCACTTATGTGTCTAATATCTATCTAACCATAACACATTTTGAAAAACTGAGAGAGGTTTTTGTTATTTGGTGTGTGATGAACAAAAACCTCCTCCAGTTTTCAAAAATACCTTCCCATTTGTTCATAATCCAAGTTTTAAGTTAGTCACTCAAAACCTGCAGAAGCGTTGCGTCGTGGGTTGCACTACGCAAAAGGGTCGTACCATGGGTTACACTACTCCCAAAATGTAACAAAAACCTTGTTTTTCACAAATTTTGCTCTTTTTTTGAGTTTGAAGGATGGTGTTGATTGTGTACTTTGGCTAGGTGATTATGTTGCACCTTTTGGTAGCGCAACTACAAAACAGTCTGTGTAGACGATTATGTAGCGCCAAGTGATACGAAATCTCTGTGTTTTTCAGTGTTATGCAATGAATCCTCAAAAACACAAAAAGTCTTAGTAGATGGACTATGAGTCTGTAAATGCCTCCAGTAGGTGAAAATATAATATTTCCCCAAACACTTCAAAAATATAAGGATGAATGACCCATAACAACTACATGTGACCCTTTACAACTTCATGTGATAACAACTCCCATCCATACTTGTCACTTTTCACACCTCTTCCCTTTCGCCTCCTCATATTTTGGGTTTTAAGGCATCTTGACCCAAGAAGGGCTTGTACCTTATTTCATGGGAAGAAGGGGCTAAAGGCCTAGAGGTTTGTAGCTGATAAAATATAAAATCCTTATATTATCCTCTAGATGCTCACCCTAAGGTTTTGTGAGCAATGAAATGCTTCTCCACAAAAATCAAGGACCTGTAAAATAAAACACATAACTAATAAATGGCTCGCTTGTTGAGGGGATGCATTTTGCAGTGTCATTTACTTTCCTTGCACATGATACTCTGTGCATTATTAGTTTCAAGTGGCATTGTGGTGCTCTTTACTTTCTATTGCATATAACACTCAATGTTTTGAACCATAATCAATTAATGGAAAGGGCTTGGAAATAGGTTCCATTTCAAAGGAGGATGCAACAAACCCTCTATAAAGGCACCCATAAATGACACAATATGAGACCTTGTATGTCAAGAAACCCCATTCCCAAAAGTCATACCCCCATCCACCTCATACTCTTTTACATGACTTAGAGAGGGAATTCTTGGGAAACACCCCTTGAATTGGGAATTTACCTACCCAATAAGACACCATGGCAACCCTCCCATACTTAAATTTGGCAAGTTGTATAAGGTCTTTGAGCATTTGTTTATTTTGAAAAGGGGGAATTTTATGCACATGTTTTGGGGGTTCTTGTATTAGATACGGCTTAGTTGACATGATACACGTGGCTTGTGGACCCTTCGAGGGCATACTTGTTTGTCTTTGTAGGACTTTGTCAGGTGAAAGATTTTCCATGGAAGCACAAGGTCACTTCGACCTTCATAGGGGTTTGATGCCCACAAGTTGGATGATGCACCCCCCAGGATGGGCAGAGGACCCCGAAGCCATTGCACACTTGAGATGATGGATGTTACCTTTGGAGGAATTTGGACATAACTTGATGATGGCATGTTATCCCTTTTCACTAGGACATTGGCCTTTGGAGGCCCGAAACGTCACCTCCTAAGCCTTGAGTTCATGAAGAGGCTAGGGTTTGATGGGCTTGATGGATCCAGAAGGAAGATGATGTGGTTTGAAGGAGGAAGGTATGAAACTGTATAGCATGAGAGATGGACACATGGCCTTTGGAGACCCAACGACTTGCATTTAGAGTCTCAATGTCTCATTTTTTAGGCCTAGTGTCCCCCTTTAGGGAACGATGTCACCATTTTAAGGGATTATTTTATGTAATTTTATAATTTTAATTTGTAAATGGAAAATAGAGAAGGTCAGGCTCTCTAATTTGATGTTGACTTTTGTAAAAGTGGACAAATTAGGGTTCGACGACCTCATATAAATAAAAGTCATCTCAACCTCATTTTATCATCATATGATTTGTTGAATTTCAAAGTAACCACGAGCCTGCAAATAGTTGCAAGGCGTAATTTGAAATTTTTATTATCTATGATATATTAAATATTTTACTATAGGTGGGAACCACTAGGGAGAAGGAAAAATATGTTTAATTTCAATTATCACTAGGATTGAATTTTACCACTCTACTGAAACGGTCTCATCTACATTGTGTAGTGATAATGTTTCATTCTTCGGTTTGATTATGAATTTTATTGTGGAGAAGGAAAAGGGGTTCATCTCGTGAAAATGCAAAAGATTTTTTACACTACTCACGTTCCACTCATAAATGTTATTCGAGGCTTCCATAAGAATATTATGAAGCAATTAAAAGGTTCTCTCTTGCTTATAATTGTTGTGTATCAACAAGGATTTATCATAAGGGTTTATCTCTAGTTACATGATATATGTCAAAGGAAGACAAGTTCATTTATGAAAATTTATGCATAGTATAGTTGTATGGTCCACCATATATAAAAGTCTTTATATAACTCCAAATGTCATTGCATCTATATAATAATTGTTGGTTCTATATGAGAAAAGGTGGTGCGTTGAAATTAAAAGGCTGGAATTTCTTTATCGTATAGTGTGTTGAAGTGATGGTTGGAATATCGTATAGCGCTTGTCATCACTTCAACCTTGCTTTAATCACTAAAATGTATATGTATATATCCATCGCATCATTTATTTGCAATGAATATGGTTTTTAATAAACGTTTGAATAATAAAGTTGACGTGAAGTTGGGTCATCATTCAAGTTGGCAATGTTATATGTCTCTTGATGTAGTTATATGGCATGTGAACATTTGCATATTTGGAAATATATCATAATTGTGATTGGTTTATGGTAATAGTGGAGCCCAAGATGGATTGGAAAGTTAATGTGATATCAATTTTTGGAGAACGTGACACCCCATGCATTAAATGCATGGGACGCGGATTTTCATCCATTGAGGTATACCACCTTTCGTTGGGGTTTTGGCATATAATTTTGATTTTGTACTAGTAAGTGACGCCCTATTCCAAAGCTCGACTGTGGTGGTGGTGTTAACTAGAGACTTTCTTTTAGAGAACATTTAAGCGCCAAAGGAAGGTATGCTATTCTGGATTGTATCCATCATATGCGCCTTTCTTTTTTGCAGAAAATGGTTTTAGAATAGCTCTTCTTGACTGGTAATGAGTATGCTTGTTCTTTTCTCCTTATCAAGCTCGTTTTTTTCATTCCAAAAGAAATAATTCCTTGTTTTATCATTCTATCATTTACCCTCATCCCGGAAATTGTTATCTTCTAGTCCTAACTGTGTGAGTTCACTGTATATGACTTGTTTTGACTCGGTGTAGCTTCTTTCCTGCTCTTTTTCATAAAATATACAGTCTCTATAGTTGCCTCATTTTCCACTCATTAAGATTTGAAATCCTTAACAAAAAGTGGGAAAGGGACTTGTGACTTTTCCTCTGCATGTATAATAGTTTTCTTTTAAGGGTCTCAAACCCATGTCTTCAAAGACTTTATGGGATTCTTCTTGACCACGCATTGCAAAATCTTCTTTAAACATTACATCGGTTTACTTGTATTGCAAACCCTACTGTTGTGGCCTTAACTCTGAGGTTGGGAAATATTTGGTTGTATCGTTTTATGTTAAACCTTATATATTATTTTGGTCATGTACATGACAGAAAAGTGCCTTATTTTAAACCCGGACTGTTGAGGTATTTTTCATGTTTTTCTGACCCGATATCTCGCTTTCCTTACACAGAGAATGGTTAAGCTTATGGTCAAGGTTGATATATTTATCGAACAATTTTAATGGTTCTATGCAACCCAGTTTCAAACTCTTATGGGCTTTGATAATTGTGTATGAGTTGTGTATGCAATATTTAGGGCCTTTTTCACCTAGTTTGATTAAAGAAATAAGGGGTTCGAACCTTTGTATTATATTTTATGACTTGTTTGGCAACAATGTAAAAATGAGAAAAATTATGCCATAAAGTTTTGGCTCTCGAGATAGTCTGTATTGATTTTATTGGCACAATCAATTGATATAACCCTTGATGTATGATATTAAAGGTTTCGTGCAGATGTTAGATCACATTTACATATATATTTGGTTTGGAATTCCAGTTATTAGTTCTGGACATGAAGATTTGAATTGAAAGAAAATATAACTCAGATTATTTTTGTGATTTGAAAATGTTTTATTATGCATAGAGGACCAAATCCCTCATACTTCCACTTTTCTTTTGCTATTCTTTAATTCCCAGGAACATATATCATTTTAAAATTTCATCCTTCCTCCTCTTGTTGTATGAGATAAGAAATGTTTTCTCTATCAGTTTGATATGGATATTTAACAGTAGAAGTATATTTTGATCAATTTAAAAATTGTGGTCAAGGGCAGAATTGGAAAGGGATATATTTCAAGGTGATTTTCCAAGGAATTACATGAATTATTCCTAGTTCCCAAATTTTATTTTCATTTTTTTTCCATATTTCTTCCCCCTGATACATAAGCAAATTTCAAAGGCCTCTTTTGGAAATAGACAATGGATATGTTAGTAGTTAATAAAGATATGTTTGATGTGATATGCATGAGATGATTATTGGAAGACATTGAAATTATTAGTTAATGGTTGATATCTAGTGTGTTGTTATTTTTGAACATGTGACACTCTTTCGTTCCCATATATATTCATTTTCCATACATTATAAAGCCTCTCATATTCTCAATTACATTGTAATTCCCATGTTCTTAAATAATGATTAGTTGTATGATGCATTCAAGTATTTCAAAGTCAGATGAAAGTTTGTTTTGAAGTTGTCTTTCCCTCTTATCCCTGGTTGTTGGTATGCTTGATTATTGATCAAGTCAGCTCTATTTTAAAAACTATGTTAATGAAAATGGTATCTGATGTTTCACTTGCTATTGTATGCATACTCTAATTTATCCTTATACTTTATAGATGATATTTTTTAGTAGAGGTGGTCATGGCAGAGGAAACAGAGGTAGAGGAAGAAGGCCAAATGATTTTAGCAAGGGAGAAACAAAAGACTCGAATTTTCAATTCACTTTGATGTTGATTCTAAAGAGTTTAATCAACTCTTGCAGATAGGTTTTATGAACTTAGTTGGACAAAGAGCCTTTCAACCTCCTCCTCCACCTGAAGGACCACCTTTTCGCCATCATCCTAGCATCTCTCATATACCAGTACAACCACATGTGTCCTTACCACCCGAGATCCTAGTCAATGATGGTTGCAATGATGTCAAAAATCCACCCCAAGTTCAAGCTCATGTATGACACAAAATGTTAATACCATACCTCCTCCTCCTCCTAAGTGTCATGCCTTACACATTGCATCAGAAGTATCTCATGATCATTCAACTCGACCATTAAAAAAACTTAAGCCCCTTGCCCAAGAACCCGAACCTTCCAAAGAGAAACAATTGGCCAATTCTATAAAGTTTGGCCAGTCTGAAGCATCCTCATGTTGAATCACCTCACATTCCCAACACCCTGGACATGATGATGGACATACCTATTTTGAATATATGCACCCAAAAGAATCAATAGTTAAAGGTAAAATGCCCATCAAGGCAGATTCACAGACGCCCAAGCTGACAAATTCTAACAAAAGTGGACAGAGGCAGACTTCCTCACATAAAAAACATGATTTATCATTTTATCATTTTATTTATTTTGATTTCACTGATTGGGACAGACTTTACTTATTTTGGACAACAAAAAATTTTTTTACGACAATATATTTTGGACAGCGTGTTGACTTACTTATTTTTTGGCATAATATGCATGCATATGTACTTGGTATATGAGAGTCACAAGTATGTTTTGGAACATTTGATGTGTGAGATGATTGGGATACATGTTTATAATGATATTTTGATGATATTGATGCATATTTATTGATCGGGGAACAAGGGGATATTTTGGAAATTAAACAAAAGAGTTGTTAGGGGGTCCCCACCTATTAGTTAATATTTATTATACCCGTATTATTATTTATTATTATTTACCTATGAGTTGTCCTTGTTTAACTAAAATTTATTTAAATAACTTGACTAAAAATAGTTGGAACTACTCAAAAGTACTTTTGGAGAATAAAAGGAGAATTGAAGGGATAAGCAAAGAGAGAGATATAGAAGCAAAAACTTTGATAAGGTTTGATCTTTCATTAGAATGAGATTACATCACTACTTCATTCATTTTTTTAAACACTTAAAAGCTAATAACTTCTTGTTGATAGTAGGGTTTTACTGAAGGTGGCAATAAGAAGGACCAAGAATCATTGCAGTACAAGTAAAAGACCTTGTAGCGAAGGTTTTTAGTGTTACAAAATTGGCAAAAATTGTCAAAAAAACCTTCGCTAAAACATTTGTCTTTGGTGGCGGATGTTTTGCAGAGATTATAACAGAACTTCATTATAACTAAAAAAATATGGGCAATCGAAGGTTTTAGCAGATGTTTTACTAGGCGGTGAGCTTCATGGTGCATTCTCAAACTTAAAGCACTCGTGCTTACATTTCACCGAAAGCACTGGGGCAGTGAAAAAAATATTGGGGCAGAGGTGCTCTTCCAAATAATAATGCATCGGTGCTTTAATAATAACAATGCACCAGTTGAATCTATGATACCATGCACTAGTGTGTTACGAGACAAACCCGACCGGTGCATGAAATTTAGAATACACCGATGTGGAAGTTTGATACAAAAGCATCGGTGCGTTGTTTTAATTAAACGCATCAAAAGGTTGATTTTTATTATTATAATTGTTGTTGTTAAAATAGTATTATGATCTGTTTCGGTTCATTGTATTACAACATCGGTGTGCATTTTATTACAACATCGATGTTTTTTAGCATTAAACGCACCGATGTTCATTTTCTCTTTTTAGAAACATTGACATGTGACAGTGCAATTATTGTTATTTGTTAATTCCATTGTTCATCAAAAAATTGGCATATATCTTATAATAGTATTCATATAAATTAAATTTTGAGTAGTGCATTTGGATATGATGTTTGGATTAATTTGTTATATCATCTGATTTTGCATCTCTTCATTATAATATTTAATCATCCATATATTTGATCAACGATGTAACATGTCACGACGACATTGGACAACGCAATAGAATAAAATAAAACGTATTTTATTATATATGAATAAGAGGTTCTTTGTAATAAAAAATGGGACACTTGTTGGTAGCCCATTGTATTTCAATTGGGACACTATGTCCATTACATTAAACAAAATGTCTRATTTTCACARACAATTATTTCAAAAAATACAATAGCTTGCATTGATATCCAAATATATYGATCATCATTCTTTGTTGGAACTRTTGGCAATGCTCAAGCTACTTCCATGACTTGGGTTATTTGGCCAAATGTTTTGTTGATTKCCTCGATTGTTTTCCTCTTCTTCAAGTTCCATCTACAAAAATAAAAATAAAATGTAATGAGTATATCTACATTGGTGAGATTGAAATAAATAATATACATGAATGTAAATTGAAAAGYGACGTACCATAGAAAGAATTGAGTCCTAAGTGATACACATTCTTTCAAAACCAAATCTCATGCCTTCTATCAASAACCCTTTTGTTGGCACATTTCCATACTTTATTTCCTCCAAGTTTTTTACCCCATAATAAATCATAGATTTAATATAAATGATTTTTTTGGTTCCATTGATTATAAAATGAGAGAAGTAAAATAACATAGATACTTACAAATTCCACAATTAATTTTTGATAYGCCAACATATACTCACAACCCATACTTAATCCAGTGTCAATCAATTCTTTTGATGGCTCTTCTTTGTATGTTAGCACATGTTTGAAGACATTCAAGGATGGTTGTTGTAAAACAACTTAAAATATACAAAAATGAAATCTTAAGTTGTTATAAGGAAATAACAATTACTCACAAACTTTGCTATCAACCCTTTTCTTCCATGTCGTCTTGTTTTATGTGTTGAATGGGTTCCATTTTGTTTTCTTTTCTACAAGAAAATACTTGAAAAGTAATATTTAATGCTAAATTATTTATTTATATGTACCTAATAGAAAAATTCAATGATTTCGTACATTTGAAGTACGTTGTTGTTGAGATTGCTCCTCCTGCAATGCAATTATGTCCATTTCTTTGACCATCTCCTTGTACACTTTTTTGGACATTCCTACTGGCATATTTCGGATATCATCTCGTTGATCCTTTGCGATTTTTATAATCTTCCTGAAAAAAGTAACATCATGATAATAAACTATTTTTATATTGATATATGAAAACCAAATATAACCGAATTGATATTAATAAAGGAATGTTTTATAGTAATATATATTCTAGAAAAGCATTTTTAGAAATATAACTTTTTGAATTGTTCTTTTTTGTTGTTGTATGTTTTTGCTATCACAAGTCTCATGGGTCTCATTGACCATTGTTCTAGAAATGCTTCATGTAGTTTAGATATAACCATTTCTGGAATCATTGGATTGATATATGTATTTTAAGTGGAAAGACGTTTATACGTTCGTTCCACTATATCCCTCATAGTTTTGTAAAATAATTTCCCCCTTTCATTAACCCCCAATGCCACTCTAGATGAGATAAGGACCAATTCATCATCCTTTACATCTTCTATAATTTTATTTTCTTAGGATGGCATTTTGTTCCTTCGTTGTTGGTCCCTATAGAACATTAAACATATGTGAATTAATAGATTGTTTGAAACATGTTATCTAATATTCTTAAGTATATTATTAATGACAATTCAAAAAAGAACTCATATTGAACAATGTTTTTTCATTCACTTGATTCATCCTTTCGCAATTTTTCCATCAAGCTTTTACGCTCTCTTGCACTTAGATCACAAAGAATCTTATCGAGCTTCCTCATTCTGTGGCTCTACATGACACACACTAACCAATACATATTAGTTAAAATTACATATAGTTCAAACATATCATTGTGTCGATCATCATTTTTGTTACTTGAACTATTCTCAGACATTTTTTATCAATATACAACTTGTACCATTAAATATAGAAGTTATTAAATATGTTTTATAAAAAAATCACATAATTTTCAACTAAAAAAAAATATGGCTTATGGTGCGCTTTAATAATATAAAAGCAATGATGTGTTCGATTTAGGAAACACCTCGACAGGAAAAAATAAATTTTTAAAAAATACTTTAGATTACAATGGTGTGATATGTATCAATAATAGCACAATGCCTAGAGTAAAAAATGAAAACAAAAAAATACCATGAACGAAAAAAATAACCGAAAAAAATTACACATCGATGAATGATTTTTTTTTTTAAATTATGTTACAGCATTTCCGGTGCATTTTATCAAGTAAGTGCACCAATGTCTTATAGTCAAATTGGTGCACCGACAACCAGAAACCATTTTTATTAAATGTGACAGGGTCGACAGGGTTTGGATCCGATGCAATAAGTGGTCCCCTTGCATCACATGCCAAATGTCTTATATATAGAAACACAAACCCATTAAATCTAAAATGCCTAAAATGAAAATCCCTAATTGGGAAGTGATAGAGTGAGTTAAACCCTAAGGTGAAATTTTGCAGTCACATAAGCAAGAAGTACGGGTTTAAGATAAGTATGAATTTTTTTTTTCTAAATTTTAATTAAATCTAAATAGGGATACAAATTGTAAAAAAATTATTATTAAAATGAACACTAAAATTTAATTTTTTTACTATACAGGGTTTTGATTGAATCACAAAACCCTTCAAATTCTTATCTTCTGAATAATTTTGTTGCTCCAAAAGGGTTTTGAGAGAATCACCATACCCTTCAAATTATGATCTTCTGAATAATTATGATGTTCTAGAGTATTATGCTACTCCATAGTGCTCCCTGGTATGTCTCTCTTGCAAATCTCTCCTCTGTACATTTTGGAAAAATAATGAAATAGTGAATAGTTTAATACTATTTAAAAGACTTTACGAAAAGGGTTTTGAGTGAATCACCATACCCTTCAAATTTCGATCTTCTGAATAATTTCGTTGCTCTAAAGTATTATGTTGCTCCACAGTGTTCATTGGTATGTCTCTCTTGCAAAACTCTCCATTGTAAATTTTGGTAAAATAATGAAATAGTGAATAGCTTCTTACTATTTAAAGGACTTTATGAAATTAGATTTTCGAAAAATAAATTACGCTCATTTTTCAATTGTAAAAAAACAAAGTTGTGCTTTTTTATAAGTTTTTCGAAACATCGGTGCCTTTATTATTTTTGAAATATTTTTGGAACACCGATCATATAATTTTTTTTTATTTGAAATCTTTAGAACCGATGTGGTTAGTAATTAAATGCCCCGATGCTTTATATTGTTATAGACGCATCAGTGGGTTTTGTTTAAATAAGCGCACTGCTATGCTTTAAAAGTTATCTGGATTTTTATTTTCACATAAAATAGTATATGCATCTTAAATTATCTTTTAGGATGCATCCACATGACTTGCAGTACTTCATAGTATACATTTTTCGCTTAAAGTCGCCTTATTCTTAAAAATTTATTGTTGATTTTGCTCAAATGTAGGGAGAAAAGCTTATAATATCAAATAGCCAATTCTTCAAATTCCATCCCGTTCCATATTGGTCAAAGTCCATCACAGAGTTCTCCCTTTCCATCTCTAGTAAGTTCAGATTTTATTTATATTTTGATTATCTAATTGAATTATTTTTTTAATCAATGTCAATGTGAATAAAAATGTATCCAAATTTGCAGGATCCTAATTCAAAATCGAGTTCAGATGTAGAAAATATTCCACCAGTTCAAAAACGTTGGAAGCTCTTATCAGGAGCAACATATCGTAAGCAGTTGATAGATGAAAATGGACAGTCGCTTTACCCTGCCAATTGTAGCATGTCATCTTCTAGTAGCAATCTTGAGTCAACGATGGTAATAATTGTTTGGTATAACGTAATTTGAACAAACCAATTGCATTATGTTTACTAATATCATTGATGTACTAATGTTCAATATTTTTGAAATTAGAATTCTAATGATGAGAGACCTCCTATCATCTTTCGTTGCACCCCATTATAAATTCAAAACGTGAGAAGTTTGCAATAAAATCACAACTCAGAGAGGAAGCATACCAAGAATGGTTGAATCAACCACCTATTCAATTCCCAGTACATCAAGATTCACCAATTAGGAATGACTACAACAATAGTAGTTCTTCACAAGTTGGAAATGGAGTTAATCAAATAGAGATTGGTATGGATGATTATTTATGGGATACGATTGTCATGGAGACAATATTGTTATATGCATTCCATAACGATGAGCTAGGGGATGATTCTCATATCACTGATACCTTTTTCGAAAGCTTGAAATCTGCTTCCACCACCCCTCTCTTTGGACCTAGCCAGTCAAAGTCTACCCAGTTGGGGACAACAATTTTACCGTACAACTTGAAAGCAAATTTTGGCATGTCAAACGCATGTTTCTCGGCAATATTGAGGTAACTGACCATCAAGTCTCTTATATTTTGAGAAATATTGTCACACAATCAACATTAAAAACAGTCGATTTTATGAACATTAAGTGACATTGTACATGTCTATTTCCCACTAACTATAGATTATTCAAAGATAAGGTTCTTCTGAGTGATAATGTCTTGCTCGGTAGTTGCGAAGAGGCAAAGCAGATGTTGAAAATGTTGGGTGTTTAGTACATATCATATCATGCATGTCTGAATGATTGTATTTTGTATAAAGGAGAATATGAAGAAAAAGAGATATGTCTGAAATGTGGGCATGGCAGGTACCATAAATCAAATAAAAAGGGTAAATCACATGGTTCTCCTCATAAGATATTGAGGCACATGCCTATAATCCCAAGGATTCAAAGGCTCTTTCATTACAAAGAATTAGCTATGTTGCAAGGATGGCATACCTCCCACAGAAGTGATTCAGGAGTTATGTGAATCCCAACAGATTCAATAGCCATGAAGCATATAGAGGATATATGTGAATAACCAAGTCAGAGAGAAATATGGTGCATATGGTCATTACCCGTGTGTTGAAGAGGATGCACTAAACATAGGTATTGGGTGCAGGAACTCGGTAATAATCTCTTTGTGTACATTTTTAACTTCATAATGTACCTTTGAATTGTAACATCTATATTTTGTATTTTATTGGTTAGGTTATTAGACACATGACACTGTGATTTTTTTACTTGTTATAGGTGCATTTGTTCCCATCTATGTGGGCATATGGACATCATTTTCGCACAGAGGATGTCGATGATGGACACGTGACACAAGACTATGGAGTGGAAGTCGAGTTCGACCAATCTAGTCGTGCTAGCCACTGCGCTCAAAACCTAATACGGGAGAAGTTAGGTTATGTTGGAAAGATACAAGAGATTATTTGAGTGGACTTCTCTTCTTTCCAATGTGTTGTTTTTAGGTGCAAGTGGTGGGATACCTTTGATTGGAATAATATAAAGGAAGATCGTGATTGTGGGCTGATATGTATCAACTCTAGAAAGATGTGGGATGAAGCTAAGGAGCCTTATGTTTTCCAAAAACACTGCAACAAAGTGTTTTTTTACCCAGATGTGTTGGATAGGGATTGGTGGTTCGTATTAAGACAAGACCCTAGATCAAAACATATTTTTGAAAACAACAGTGTTATCATGCCAAGCGAGGAAGATAATCAGGGTGATGACAAAGGAGAGTTATATGTACATGTTCTATTTCAACATTTATATTGTTGTTGTATCTTTTTGTTATCTTTATTTTGCTAATTATATTGCTTTTTATTCATCTCGTGATGGAGGAAATGGAAAGTTAATTATAACAAATCTTTGAACAATTTTAGTTGGTTATCAATCAATTTGATGTGTAATGTGTTTGTCTTTCAAATTATTTGTGATTGCATGGAACGATTGATTGAAATAGAATTTTATATTGTTATTTGAAGATATTTATATGTCATTGCATGTTTAATATAAAATTTTAAGAATTATTTTCATGATAAATTCATAATAGTGTGTTTTTAGAAAATGTTCGCCAAACATTTTATAGTTGGCATTTTATATAATTGGTAAGATTTGCAAAGGTTTTTACACTTAAAACTAACTATTTCCAATTGTGAAATCTTGAAAATTTTCAAACCAGGTGAATTTTTAATGGGATATGAAATTATACTTTCTCCATATAAAGTTTTATGATGTTGAAACCAATATCAAACATCTTGGAACAATTAATGGCAATGCTAACATTTAACTAAAATGATAGAAATGTCTTTTCCTTGTAGGAGAAATATGTCAAGTTTGAAGTATTTAAGAATTTAATATTACCAATAATTGCCAAAATACACATCTGAGAAATTGTTCTTTTTTTCAAAAAGGCCTCAAGATGTTATAAGTTTGACCCTTTACCAACATGTTATTGAAGCAATGAGACCTAAAAAAGTTCCAAAACATTGTTTTGTTGTCACAATGGTGTTAGAATTATTATGTGTATAGAAGGTGGCATTTATCCATTTATTAAACAATCCTCTTACCCTTGGACACACTCAAGCATTTGTATAAAGCACTTTTGTTAGTGATATGACTTTGATCCTTAAATCTCTTAGGGAAATTTTAAGATTTGCATTGTATCTCCTTGATTGAGCATTTTAGTTATGAATATTTTAAACCATGCATGAGTTATTTAATTAATTTTTTTAATTTTATATATATGCAACGACATACAATTTTATAGTTAGCAACGTGTTTAGATATTGAATGGTAAATTTTTAATTTACATAGTTTCTTATTTATTCTAATAATCTATGTTGATATTAGAAGTAATAATATGGTTGATATGCATGTTTATTAGTACAACCTTTTTGATGATATGTTATGTTAACATGATGATTCAAACACTGAGTTTATGTTCATGTATTTTGTAGATTTAAAAGTAAGATTTTATAAAAATGTTCTTTATAATTTAAAAATTAAATTTCTAACATGTTTTTAAAGAACATATTAATGTGATACTAGTTTAAAAATTAATAACTAAGCTTACAATGACATTAATGTAAAGATTTTGAAATATAATTAGGTGTAATCTATGTATATTGTTTAATTCTAAGTTTGTGAGACTTGAAATTTGAGTCATCAAGATAAAGGTGAAGTTTATTTTTTTCATTAATTTTATATATTAGTATTTCATAAAATAGTTTATAATTTTCTAATAAATGGCATTCGTAATCATTTTAAATCAATTGAATTAAATTTATTATTGAATTTTATTATTTTATTTGTATTAGTATATTAATGGATTGTTTAATGACTAAATCTATAATTAAAATGAAGTGTGATGTTTTTATAACAATCCAAGTAAAATATGATGTTTTTTAAATTTGGTTTTTGTGATAATTTGTTTTTTAACTAAAGTGTTTGTTAGTTTACATATTTTTATCATTGCTTTTGGAATTATTTAAATTATGCCCCCAATGTTGACTAAAACCACAACTAATGAAGTAATTTAAAAATTTGATAGGAATCAACTTACTAAATAATGACTACAATAACAATAGGATGATTTGCATCCATAAAAATTTAGGGCCAATAGAATGCTTATAATTGGAGACCATAACTTTTTATAATAACAATTTTTAGTGTAGAAGAGTCTATTCAAAAAGAGTAAATAGAACAATGGAAAATAACATGTATTCATATGTAATTTGTTTTTTGAAAAAGAATTTAGTTAGAATGAATATGTATGAACTATCTATGTATGAACTTTGTAATTTATAAAAATATCTTTGCATTTTTTATTTAAATTAAGTCGTTATGTTTCATACATAAAATTTTGATATAAGTTCACCAATACATAATCTATAATAAAGATCATTTAATAAAAATAAACATTGTGATGATAACCATCAAACAAACATAAACATTATCTAAAATACGCATTTAAATTCGCTAACATCGTCTAATTATATATACTTATAGCACATATAAATGTCATTAATTAGCTAGAACACAAATCTAATCATCTAACAAGGCATCATCATTGTGATCACATCTAACAAAACACAAGCATTGTCTAACATCATCATTACACACATCTAATAAGCATCATTTAACATACACATCTATCAAGCACATTTAACAAACATATCTAACATGACCTGACAATATACACATCAACATATAAATTAAGTACATCTACATCAACATGAATAGAAAAAAATGCAC